>CP139508.1:137550893-137575083 GCA_021014915.2 Artemisia tridentata subsp. tridentata | reverse complement strand
ATACAGATAGAGTTTCTGAATCAACCAACTTACTGATCTCAGACACTTCTCAAGACATCCTATGATCCCAGTAAGTTCAAGTTATATGATGTAACTATTATCACGTTGGCCAGGCGTCATAATACTTGCATCATATACACATGCCCTTATTGCAATCACAGTTTACCTCGAGTCGTGACTAAACAAACTTCATAACCAGATCAGAACAAGATCACACTCAGATGGAAATCTTGATAGTTTATTAAGGAATTCATTACGAAAATTTCAAACAACCGAATAACTTTCGAGTCGAGTTTCATCAAATGAAATATCTTCACAACCGCGATAGATTAACGTACGAAGTTTTAAAACAAATGTGATCATAATTATTTACCAGGTTGGGAACCATGGTACAGAGTTCGAGTTTCTCAAATCGCCAAAGATTACAAACAGTGTTTATAAAAATAATAGAGATTAACATCAATCGCTTCATGTCCGTGGCTTATTTTTTGATAAAATCCTAGAAAACATTCGATGCTAATATAAAAAAAATTTGTTTAATATTCAATATTATTTAGGTAATGTGTTTCTGACATTCTTGAAAAAGCCACGAGAAAGCATTCAACAATTTGATGTTTCGAAAAAAAACTATACCTCAAAGGACTGTCGGCCGAAGGTTTATTGCTAGGGTTTAGAGGCTTTTCTTTTTAAACGAGATGTGCCGCAATACAGTCAATTTATCAAACATAATTATAATATTATATCGATTCACGAAACAACTCATAGTCATAATATAATAGCAGCATGATCAAGAAGTCTAGAATCCCACTATTGCAATTTTGGATACGATTAGATTAATTATAACACAATCCGTATATTCTACGAGACAATCATTAAAATAAAGAATGCCATAAAGCTAATAAAACACAATATGCTATGTTAGTTATAAACTGGGATTTAGTTCTTACGTCATTAATTGTTAATGTTTTATCAAAAGAGCCTAGTTATAATCTGCATTTATTACCAGGTAACATAAGACTAATATAAAACTCAAATGTAAATGCTAACCTCTACCGATCGAAGCATAAACTTTAGTGGATCATCAAATTTAAGAGTTATCATCAAATATATAACAATAGTATAATAAACATATAACCAGATAGAAACATATGTGCAAGATTTTTAACACAAAACACATAAAAAAATATAAAATAAGATAAAGCATGATCTATGTTATGGTTGGTGTTTGATATGTCAAGCAATATTCAAGAATACCAACTCCATACATGCGGATTACTTGCTTTAAGTTCAATTAATTAATATTCATATGAAAATTATGACCAAAGTTTGCAGGTTCGAATGTCAAAACATTAGTAACTTAAATCTGCAAAAAAAATTCAAGGATTACCTCTTGAGATAGCTCAGTTGGTTAGAGCGTCGTGCTGATAACGTATTATAATGTGAAGAGAAGAGTTAGGAAAGAATGATGTATATTACTGAATGATCCATTAGGGTTACAATCATAGCCTTGTATATATAGGCTCTAATAGAATATTCTAGAGTATAGAATTACATAAATAAGGAAGTGAATATACATTCTAAAATATTACAATAGGCTATAAGTAAGTTAGAATGTCTGAATTTTAAGCCTTTCAATATAAGAAAATGTCTTAAATGCATTATAAGGCTAGTGACAATGGGACTGAAAAAATCGGTTGGTCACCCTCCTTGACCGATTTTAACATCGGTCATAACCAATGTGGTGTATTTGGAAAACATCGGTCAAGTGTGGTCCAAATTCAAGGTTGGTCGATATAATGACCGACTTTCATTCTTTGAAATCTAGCCGTTTGTGTAAAAAAAAAAAAAAAAAAAAAAAAAAAAAAAAAAAAAAAAAAAAAAAAAAAACTTTTTCTTTTTTTTTTAAACTGTACCACTTTTACGATCTTATAAATACCAACCTCAAACACACTTCTAAACACACAATTTCAAATAACATTTCTATCAATACCTTCAAACACATTCTTTTAATTATGTCTTACGAGCTATTATTTGGTTCTTCGTCTTCCGACGATGATGAAGTTATGAGTGAGTTTACGGAGTTTGCTTGGAACGCTTACCAAGCATCACAGCCAAAAGTTCCACGAAGGTACATACGTAGGGATCATTCGGGTGCTCATAATCGTTTAGTGGCAGCATACTTCTCCGAAAACCCGCATTTCGACGAAAGAACATTCTCTCTGCGATTCCGAATGAGCCGAGAACTTTTCACACAAATTGTTAGAGAGGTAACCGATTATTCTCTTTATTTTCAACAAACTCCTTATTATAGGGGCATGCCTGGTATTAGCCCATTGGTCAAGTGTACTGCGGTCATTCGTCAATTAGGATACGCGGCCATTCCTGATTCTCTTGACGAGAATCTAGCAGTGGCTGCAACAACATCCCGTGATTGTCTCCGTAAGTTTTGCAATGTTATCATGGAGTTATATGGTGCTGAGTATTTGCGAAAGCCCACGTATACTGACCTTGAAAGATTATATGCTCATCATGAGCATAAGCATGGGTTTCCTGGGATGATGGGAAGCATTGATTCTACAAGTTGGGAGTGGGAGAATTGCCCAAATGGTTTGAGAGGTCAATATGCTAGGGGTGATCATGGGCCACATCCATTCATTTTATTGGAAGCGGTCGCCTCCCAAGATTTATGGATTTGGCATGCGTTCTTTGGTGTCTCTGGTATGAATAACGATGTAAACGTTTTACATCGTTCCCCTGTTTTCAATGATATCAAATCTGGGAGAGCACCAGACCTTGAATTCGAGGCTAACGATGTACAATATAAAAGGGGATATTATCTTACTGACGAGATATATCCACAATGGTCCGTTCTTATTAAGTCCATTTCAAATCCTCCCACGGGTGATGAATAAAGAATATTGTATAAGAGGAAGCACGAAGCAGCAAGGAAAGATGTGGAACGGGCTTTTGGTGTGTTGAAGAAGAAGTGGAAAATGCTTAAAGTTCCAACTCGAGGGCTGTATAAAAAGGATCTCCAAGATATTATATATACATGTATCATATTACATAATACGATCATTCGACACAAGCAGCGGGCGATATGTCCTACATGGTTCGAAGATGAGGGTCATCGTGATCACGATCCCTTAAGAACGCATGAAGAATCGTTAGTAGTTACCCAGGAGCTTATGGACTCATCAACTCATCTAAACTTAAAATCTGATTTGATCGAACACATTTAGAGAAATCATAGAAATCAAGTCAATCAAGGTAATAAAGACGAAGACGGTAGTGATGATGACGATGAGGACGACGATGAAGAATTATTGTAATGTTTTTATTGTTATTTGAATAATTTACGTAATGTTTTAATGTTTAATTGAATAATATATGTAATGTTTTTATTTTTAATGAATTTTATGTTTTTTTAAATGTTTGATTAAAAAAAAAGGCGGTCACCACTGTGGCACTTTGGTCATGTCTGGTCACCGGAGAGAGAAAGCTGATGTGGCAGCCGGTGACCCAGGTCACCACTGTGACTAGCCTAAGGTAGTAAAGATGAACACTCAAAGATAACTCTAGCTTTTTATTGAAAATGAAAGAAAAGAGAAAAAAGGTATTGTTTAAAAATAAACTATTGCTGAAAATTGAAATTTAAACTCAAAATCTTTATGTTGATAGTTTACTCGTTCATCCTTAGATAAAAAGGTCAATTAGCAGAAAATCTTACTCATTTATAAAGAATGCATCATTTTGTCTAATAATTTTAAAGAGTACAAATTTTGATGCAAATATTTCAAATCCTTTAAGCTAATATATCGATATTACAATTAGGGGTGCAAACAAGCCTAGTTTTTATCAAGCAACTCGAGCTCGAGCTCAAGCTTGGCTCGATCGAGTCGAGCTTTTAGCGAGCTCAAGCCCAATATATTGGCTCGAAACATATAATGAGCCGAGCTCGAGCTTTTAATAGCTCGGCTAGAGCTTTTAATAGCTTGGCTCGAGCTTTTTCGAGCTTGAAGTAAACGAGGGTTAATTTGAATATTAACCTAATTAGAAGGACTTACTCCATAAACAATTAATTAACTATATACCATTCAAACCCTAATTATTCCTACGTAACATTTTGTATTCTACAATCTAAACAGTGCACACTTCTTGGCCATCACTTCTTCTTCATCAGCCATCAGGCCCATCACTTCATCAGGTATTCTCTTTTTTAATTATTCAACTACTATGTACTAACTCCCTAAGTTTAGAGTTAATCTTTTTATTTGGAAGAATTTTTAAGTTCATTTATCTTCAACTTTTATTTATGTATGTTTATGTGTTACTTCTAATGATTGTGTGTTTTTCTTATCTTGTTAGTTGTTATTGTCTGGGAAAAAAATTACCATGCATTAGTGAATGTTAATATTACAATGAACTGCATTTTTCTGTTTAGGGTTTATTCAACATGTCATTCGGGATTGGATAAAAGGTGAAGATTGATACTCAAAAATAAAAATGAATAATTCAGTGATAGTAGTACATTGAAGGCATTCTATTCCCTCATTGCCACAGGAATTCAACCACTTCTAATTTGAGATATAACTATTATGTCATATTTGGATACTTCTTACACTCTACTGACTTTTTTCCTTGTAGTAAGTCGTTAATGAAATTGATTTGATAGCATGATGTAACACCCCCAAAAATGGGTCGCAGCGGAAGATAATGTCGCTGGGTGCTACTAAATTGGTACCACAACACAGAGTAAAGAGAACGGATTTACCGTATCCATTTAGAAGAAATTTCATAATCAAAAGTATTTTGTTTTACATTATTCAATGAAATGCGGAAATACAGGCCCATAAAAAAATAAAGTGGTCCCCAAATGAATATCAGAGTATCGTGATCCTATAACCATGCCATGCCATGCCAAAAGCCGCCAAAGGTAAGCTAACGCCTTAAGAACCTGAAAATACATGCTAAAAGGTCAGCATAAAGCTGGTGAGTTCATAGGTTTAAGCAGTTGAAAATGTGGGACACAAGGGTTATAATGTTTGGTTCAATCGGTACACTCGTAATGACCATTACACTTGGTAGTATGTCGGTTACACTCGGTAATATGACCATTACACTCGATCCTGTATGTACATATATGTTTGTCCAGTACACCTGGTCAATGTATGTGTCATGTGTGTTTCAAGCACTTTTGTCCATGAGTAAGAATCAAATACGAAATGAGTATCTAGTATTATATTCGAGTAATCAAACAAGTATTCAAGCAGAGCAGAAATGTTTTCGAGTAAATAAATCATGTATAAGTGTAAGATCAAGTAAGGAGTTTAAGTATAAACAAGCATGTATTCTCCCCCAAAATAGTTTAAAAACAAGAAAATAGGGGCATGAACTCATCTCAAGTATCAAATCACAAGTAGGAATAATGTGCACGCGAATCGGGGTCCGGTAGTTCTAACCGCAACTTGAGGTAATTAGTACGATGAAGAGATGAAAAACTCAAACTTTACCCAAAACCAAATCTCCTTACCCCTTTACAACACAAATGAGCTCTAATAGATACTTGAACTTGCAAAAACAAATCTTTCTTTCTTTCTTCTTCCTGGTGGTTCGAATGGTGAAGTGTGGAGAGTAGTATTTGTGTTTTTGGTGAGTAGAAATTGAAGTGTGATAGTTTCTTTATATAGAGAAATCAAAATATGGTCATATTAAATTCTTAGGCTAGTAAAAAAAGTATGTTGGCTACTTGTCTATTTGTTGGCCGAATATCATGGGGAAAAAGGGGACAAAATCTTTGGTCAAGCACACATTTAGTAAGGTCTTGGTCCTATGTTTGAATTTTGGTACAAGGTTGGTCAAAATTTCCAAGTATAGGTTATTGTTACTAGGGGGAAGGGGTGGCAATGGTAAGAAAAAAGAAGATATGTTTATGTTTAGTTTCTATATTTATATAAAATGTATTTATTGAGTGTATTGGGTATTTAAAATATTTGTTGGTTAATAGTTTTTGCGGTTAAAGTTAAATACGTATAATTAAGTGGGCTTAATAAAAGAATTATAAAAGTGTAAGAAAATAATTTTTGGCACTTTTGTATTAATTTAGGGAGTGTGAGAAGGTATTAAAAATAATCGTTGGGAGTGTCGGGTACATTGTTCATTTAAATTGTGAAGAGCTTTTATTAAATTAATACTTGCGAGTAAATAAAGATGCAATTTTCCTAGCAATTAAATTATGAACTGGAGTAGTGGCAATGTACTGTAATGTCGAAGACTAAATATAGTCTAAAGTCGTAGTGCACAAGAGGGTTATTCCTAGTTTTACGTTTATTTAACCAAATAGTTATACGTAAATTGTTCTCAGGTAAACGTCAAAATAAATAGTTTGAGTTTATAAAATAGTATTGACCTGTAAAATGGTGGGTTATCATAGTCTACTACCCATAAAAGGAATCTTGTTCGCGAGATTCAATCAGTGTTGGTCGTTAGAATGGTGTCAGTGAAGAGGTGCGGATACTTTTTACAGATCTGGTCTTCTCGTTCCCAAGTGAACTTAGAATTTCCTTGAGAATTCCAGCGAATCTTAATGATAGGAATTCGACTTTGTTGGCTTGGAACGTGGTATGAAATGGGGCTAGCCTTTCAAGACAGGGTTGAGTTAAAAGTTTACTCGGTTACGGTGCTTTTTGAGGCGAGTGCCAATGAATGGCTTATAAGTTTTGCCCATCAAAAGTTTATTTTTAGGTAAGGTTTAAGGGTGACTATTCCAATCATAACATGATTCTTCCGGAATTAGACATAGGTGGCCAGACTATGTATAATTGAGGACTAACGATGTAATGCTCGGTTTAGTCAAAATAACATTATGTTTCTTAAAGTTTAATAGTATTAATCATTTTGTTTATAAAATGACGGTCAAGATAGTTTTCAAAGGAGTAATACAGTTTGTGGGGTGATAGCAAAAGTAGTTTATAGGATAGTTGTAAATTAGATTGTAAAATGGTGACTACATAGATTTATAAGGTAATTAGCAAAACATTTTATAAGGTGGCAAGAGCCCATATAATATTAAGCAGACATTTTACACGATGTAAATAAGTTAGGTTATAATAGAGCAGTATCGTATTCTTGTAAAACAGTTGTGAAAAGGTAGTGCAATAGAGAGTGTAATGGACGAGAGTTTTCGTATTGCGGCGATAAAAGATAGTACGTTCATTAGATAAATATTTGTAATAGTACATGAAACTTATACGATAGTACTTAATGTGAAATGTAAAAGAAATACAACCTTAGAGAGTTTAGACTTCGGTTTTATTATACAAGCAGGAAATTTTCCTTAAACATGGGCGGCATTTTCTTCCAAAACAAGAAAAGAAGAGTGAGACGTAATAAAGACGTTTCCTAAAAGTAGGTGCTCTAAGGTGGCATGTCATAGGATGAAAGCTTGAGTTCGTGTTATGATTAGCTGGCGTACTTCTGGGTGGTGGTTTACGAGTTGATGTAGATCTTCTAAAGTATGGGGCGAGCGTTCAAACTAGTCTTCAGAAATGGTTAGTAAGGTAATCAGGGAAATTGGCAAACTATAACGGGTTTTAATGTCACGTAATTCGATGTCACATATGATTGTGAAATTTTTTAGAGACCATTTGTATTAATCATGATACCTCAAAAAAGTTTAAAGGACCTTTAAAAGTACGAGTGTGTATGTCAGTTCGGTTACACTAGTAATATATCTCTAGGTTTTAAAAGTTGTTTTGGAAAGACCAAGACGAGGGTACCAACTCGAAGTTAAACGGTGACATTACATGGGGAAAAAGACGTAACGCTGTGATAGGTACGGTATGTATGTATATGTATACAGAAAATACTTATAGTAGATAGTGGAAATCAAATCAGTATAAGTCACAAAATAGTAAGGTGTAATGCATAGTTATGACAAGCAAACAGTAGTGAGGCAACAGGCTTGGCAGGCGAGCATGTGGCGGTCATAGAGTTTTGTCTTTGTAAAAGTGGTTATAGTCTAGGTTTTAAAAATATACCTAGTTCTCTATAACCTGGCTCTGATACCAATCTGTAACACCCTCAAAAATGGGTCGCAGCGGAAGATGATGTCGCTGGGTGCTACTAAATTGGTACCACAACACATAGTAAAGAGAACGGATTTACCGTATCCGTTTAGAAGAAATTTCATAATCAAAAGTATTTCGTTTTACATTAATCAACGAAATGCGGAAATACAGGCCCATAAAAAATAAAGTGGTCCCCAAATGAATATCAAAGTATCGTGATTCTATAACCATGCCATGACATGCCAAAGGCCGCCAAAGGTAAGCTAACACCATAAGAACCTAAAAATACATGCTAAAAGGTAAGCATAAAGCTGGTGAGTTCATAGGTTTAAGCAGTTGAAAATGTGGGACACAAGGGTTATAATGTTTGGTTCAATCGGTACACTTGTAATGACCATTACACTTGGTAGTATGTCCGTTACACTCGGTAATGTGACCGTTACACTCGATCCTGTATGTACATATATGTTTGTCCAGTACACCTGGTCAATGTATGTGTCATATGTGTTTCAAGCACTTGTGCCCATGAGTAAGAATCGAATACGAAATGAGTATCTAGTATTGTATTCGAGTAATCAAACAAGTATTCAAGCAGAGCAGAAATGTTTTTGAGTAAATAAACCATGTATGAGTGTAATATCAAGTAATGAGTTTAAGTATAAACAAGCATGTATTCTCCCCCAAAATAGTTTAATAACAAGAAAATAGGGGCATGAACTCACCTCAAGTATCAAATCACAAGTAGGAATAATGTGCACGCGAATCGGGGTCTGGTAGTTCTAACCGCAACTTGAGGTGATTAGTATGATGAAGAGATGAAAAACTCAAACTTTACCCAAAACCAAATTTCCTAACCCCTTTACAACACAAATGAGCTCTAATAGATACTTGAACTTGCAAAAACAAATCTTTCTTTCTTTCTTCTTCCTGGTGATTCGAATGGTGAAGTGTGGAGAGTAGTATTTTGTGTTTTTGGTGAGTAGAAATTGAAGTGTGATAGTTTCTTTATATTGAGAAATCAAAATATGGTCATATTAAATTCTTAGGCTAGTAAAAAAAAGGTATGTTGGCTACTTGTCTATTTGTTGGCCGAATATCATGGGAAAAAAGGGGACAAAATCTTTGGTCAAGTACACATTTAGTATGGTTTTGGTCCTATGTTTGAATTTTGGTACAAGGTTGCTCAAAATTTTCAAGTATAGGTTATTGTTACTAGGGGGGGGGGGGGCAATGGTAAAAAAAAGAGAAGTTCATGTTTAGTTTTTATATTTATATAAAATGTATTTCTTGAGTGTATTGGGTATTTAAAATATTTGTTGGTTAATAGTTTTTGCGGTTAAATTTAAATACGTATAATTAAGTGGGCTTAATAAAAGAATTATAAAAATAATTTTTGGCACTTTTTGTATTAATTTAGGGAGTGTGAGAAGGTATTAAAAATAACCATTGGGAGTGTCGGGTACATTTTTCATTTAAATTATGAAGGGCTTTTATTAAATTAATACTTGCGAGTAAATAATGATGCAATTTCTCTAGCAATTAAATTATGAACTGGAGTAGTGGCAATGTACTATAATGTCGTAGACTAAATATAGCCTAAAGTCGTAGTGCACAAGAGGGTTATTCCTAGTTTTACTTTTATTTAACCAAATAGTTATACGTAAATTGTTCTCATGTAAACGTCAAAATAAATAGTGTTAAATTGAGTTTATAAAATAGTATTGACCTGTAAAATGGCGGGTTTTCATACGTGATTCCTAAAATCTTAGATATTTTAGATTATTTCAGTAATCGTTAATGTGTGTTACAATATTTATTGCACTCTACTCACCTTTTTCCTTTTATATTGGATATATTAGATTATATGTTCTTCCTTCTGAAGCACCATTAACTTTCATGTTTGTGTTACTTGTTTTACCGTTAACAGTTTCAACACGACTAAGTGAATATAGTATCTTTGGCAGACATAATCAACATCTGAAATAACTGGATTTGGAAACTAGTAAATGAAATTCCTCCTTACAGTTAAGGGTGCATAGTAAGCAAAAAAATTACCATGCATTAGTGAATGTTAATATTACAATGAACTAATTAAAGTTTTCTATCTTAGTGGAAAAAAATTCTTTCAATGATTATGTTTGCTTTTATCCTTCTACTTAGTGGAAAGTGCCTTGCAAGTAGAAAGTCTATTGGTCAATTTTTCTTTCAATGATTATGTTTGCTTTTATCCTTCTACTATATTGCATACTTGCATTGACATATTTAGTTTTTGTATATACTTAGGTTATCGATGTCAACAACACAAGATCCAATTGTGCTTGATGATTCAACCTTTAACCCTTCCATGAATCAAGATGAACCAGTGATTGGTGACGAAGATAAGAGTAATGACGAGTTTCAAGCAAATAAAAGGAAACAAACAATAGGTGATGAGGAGCCAAAGGCTGAAAGGACCAAAAAAGCTAAAGCTTGGAGTGAATTCGAAAGAGTGGTGAAGTCTACACTTAGAGTATGTGACCATTTATAATGAATCTACTACTCAATCAAGCGAGTAAAATGGTTCTTTTATGTTAGAATCTTCAAAGACACAATCAAAATCTTCTCCAAGATCTGGATTCCAAGAACTTCAATAGTTTGTTAGGCAAAACGAAGCATCTCCAACGCTAAAGAGTGATCTTGATGTATACCTTGAAGATGGGTGTCATATACCAGAAGATGACAAGAAGTTTAACATATTGGATTGGTGGAAGAATCATGAGTTGAAGTATCGTATATTGTCCAAGTTAGCTCGTGATATTTTAGCAATACCGATTACTACAGTAGCATCTAAAGCGACATTTAGTGCAGAAAGTAGAGTAATCGACCAATATCGAGCTAAACTAGGAGTTGAGACTGTGCAGGCCTTGCTTTGTGGAGAAAACTGGATGAGGAACATTCATGGCGTTAAGTCAAAGAAAAGCCAAGTAAGTTATTGAACTTTTAAACATTTTTATAAGAGTAATTATGAAGCTTATTCTTTATATTTTTCTCTTAATACTCTTTGTATAGTACTGACCCGTATCCATTGATTGCAAATTTTTAAAGGAAAAAAAATGCCAACTATGATCAATCCTAAATCCTAGTATTTAACATGCCATGGAATGTGCAATAAGGTTTGTTAACTTGTTTCCTACTTCATTATTCATATATAAAAGGATTATGCTTTATTCATAATTTTTATTTGTTAACTTGTTTTCCATGGACTGTGATATCAGGTCTGATTGTTTGAACTTCGTACAATAAAATGCGAAAGGAATCTTCAAGTATTCAAGTTATGGAAATCATTTTGCTCAAGTATTCAAGATCTGTGAAGCTTATGACATCTCGTGAATAATATTTTATTGAACTATTTTAGACATTCGAACCTTATCTACTACGTAGTATTTACTGATTATGTTTCATTTTAATGTTAGACTTGGTTATAAGAACGTTAGCGTTGTTTTTCCACTGTGCTAGCATAATTGAAGGTATGCAAAATGGGTATATTTAAGTGTGTTCTATGTTTGTGTAAACTGATTTTGGCCAATGTGTCTTGATTAGTATCACACCCCAAAAATGGCGCAGCGGAATGGCATTTATGGGGTATGACCTCATTGTCAAGAACACAAGGTGTTACAATAGAGAAATACTAAATGTGATACATAGAACAGATAATAGTCACAACTCCCACAACTGGGATAAGTACAAATATCCAAATCATCATGAGTCTCAGAGCTAAACAACATCACTAAACAATAACCAAATGCAGCTTCACGGGTTTTAACCCGGAAGGGTCTTGTCTTAAGTCTTGCAAAGCCAGGACAAAACTCAACCTTCTATGGTACTCTCGTTCTTAACACCTGAAAATGAATACTCGAAAACGTCAACATAATGTTGGTGAGCTCGTAGGTTTAGATGTTAAACCACGAAGCTGTGAATAATGGTGTAGGACAATAGTGCAAATGAATATCAATTATGAACACGTTATCCAAACATAAATAGTGTCGCGCCAACTGAACCTATCACAATGTTACACACATAAACAGTACACACAGAGGGGAGCTACCCCGGTAGATCTATCATAATGTTTCGGCTCTCAAAGAGAGTTAACAGTTGCGCATTCATGTACACACAGTTGAAACATTTAGTAGCACATAATCGCATCATCACACATATATGTCCCAAAAACATGAAAACGATGTATCACAGCATAAAAACAGTTCAAAATATCATTTGAGTACCATTTTCCCCAAAGGAAAACATAATGAAAAAGGGGCTACGAGAACTCACCTCAGAAATAGTCGTCTGAAGTGAATAAATCAAGTAACAATAGTGTACAGCACCGACACGCGACCTAGATTAGTAAGGCATGTTTTAATTCACAGACTAGGTTTAAGACTCCATGAATTTAATTCCAAAAGTTTTAAAGTGTTTATGGTTATGTTGCTGGTGTGGCAGCATTTAAGTTTAAAGCAGTTTTCTAAGTATTGTAGGTATTGGCTCTTGAAAGTGCATAAGTGTATGGAAATAAAAACATCACGGACGATTAAGATTTCGATTGGACAATAACCGAAAGACGATGAACGAATAGTGATTATGAATAATACTAGACGTTGACGGGATATTGGAACATTATTGTTAAGTGAGTATATATCACTAAGTGCGGGTATATATATTTATATATGGTTTTTATAAAAGAAGTGTTTCGTTTAAGAATTTCTCATTATGGTTTATGACATTTAATGAAAAGATTAATAATTCAAGTATATACTCTTTGATAATAGGCAATTCTCGTGCTAACAAAAGTTATAAGGCTCATGTTTAACAGAATTGTTCATAACCAAATAAATTTATATAAGTTTCGATAAAACACTTCAACTTTACATGTAAACGAATTAATGAGCGAGTTTTCTTTTACAAGTAATTGTTAAATATGTAAAAGAGTTTTTTCACTGTATGTGTCACGACAAATCCATTTGGTTTATAAATTAAGTCGACTTGTTAGAAATAATAATCATGTTAAATAAATATGTTGTAAGATCTATATATATCGAGAGGTTAGGTTTTAGTGATGTGTAACGAGGCGATAACTAGTCGAGTTGTTTTTAAACCGTAAAATATAAAGTTGAAATAAATCGGAAGTGATCACTAGAACGATGACGACTACAACTCGTGTTTCAATACGGATTATTCAAATTCAGTTTTTATGGTAAGACCTTTTGCGAGTTGGGCTGGTCCAACCTGGAATTAGTAACTCATCTCTTAAGCTTAACCGGACCCTTCGTTTGACGCATAGGCTTCAGCCCAACATAGCACAACAAAATTAACTTTTGGAAGTTTTAAAAAAAAAACAGACTTCGGCCCAAGACCTTACTGGTTGTATTATTTAGAAAACGCATGAGTAGTAAATTTTTTTGGTGTTAACCTGTTGGTCTAGAACAAAAGGCTAACTCGTATAAAGGTGGTTCAAACACTTCATTTTCAATTCATTTCGACCACCAACCTGAGTATTACCTGCCCGAGACTAAGGTAGTATGACAACAAACCAAGTGAGGGAGGCTCGAACCATGAACTCGAGACAACAACACAATTGAGCTTAAACACAAACAAAGTTCTGAATATTACACGACTTGAACTGGACACAAACACGACCCAAAATATCGAACATATGTAGAAATTAGTGATCCTCGAACCACAAATGAAGATGCAGAACAGGAGAGTAGTAGTTTATAAATTCTAGGTATGAGTTTATCATCATTAGTATAGTTGCAGTGTTAGTGAATGGATGTATCCCTTTGTCAAATAGCAGCTTAACTTTTTAAATGATATCGTCAGTTCATTAGACAAAGATTTTAACAAGATGCATATAATTCAAAGTTCTCAACCAATAAATAGTCTATACTTTTAGAACAAGTAATACTATATCTATCACTACATTTGCGAGTAAAGGAAATATAATTACTATGTAATAAACCTACTATTTTTACTTAATATTGAAAATTAGTTGTTACTGTATAATTCTTGGCCAAGAATACCCGAAAAAGTACTATATCGTTATATAGTAGTTCTTGAGCATAAAATGGAAAAAGTAAAAGCAGACACAATGTCAAACACGACTTAATTCGGACATAGGCACGGATTTTTGAGCATCAAGACACACCCTATTCGGACCTAACTTCAAACACCTTTCGAGTATACACTTTGACTATCAACACGAGTAACCCAAGCATAACGCAAACACAAACATATTCGAGCAACCCATGAATACAAACCCAGACATGAACACAACACAGGATGAGCACAACATAGACGAGATGTAACTTAACACAAACGCCAGGATTCAAACATGACATTCATAACCACAAACATTCAAACATCAAATTCCTTTTATCCTCATTTCTACTAAACCCGTAGCTGCTTATAATGCGACAAAAAACAATAACCATGATTTCGAACACAACATTCTTACAACATTCACTTCCAATCTGAGCCAATACTTAGTTTTGAACTTTAGTTTTAAATTTTCGGTTTTATTCATTACCACACCATACTAACAACACAACATTATCACCACCATGCCCTTAAACTAAAACCAAAGGTTTCTTTATCTACACAAACTTAATAACACATTTCTCATTAAAACATATCAAGATCGAATACAATAAAAAGACAATAGTTCAAGACC
The DNA here is from genome assembly GCA_021014915.2 of Artemisia tridentata subsp. tridentata. Lineage (NCBI taxonomy): Eukaryota > Viridiplantae > Streptophyta > Magnoliopsida > Asterales > Asteraceae > Artemisia > Artemisia tridentata. Next base: position 137,560,311 of record CP139508.1, on the reverse strand, counting down.
TTACAATCCCAATCGATTGACACTGATTTATGACACAGATTGGACCCAATCTCCAAGCAAACCCACACACCTTCGGTTTTCGATTAACCCTTGAACTCCTTCCTCTTGCGACCGATTGATTGTAGATGAGGAGTGTGAGGATCCACTGGGATCGTATAGTCCATAAAAAGAAAACATTAAGGAAATTTTTCGGTTATTCTTTAGAACATGGGGGATTGTAGATCATCCAATTTCAGCAAAAATCCTTCTAAATCCGAGTCACTTTGACTGTGTCAACACTTGTTGACTTCTAGGGGGAAGTTTTGTGAGAACGACAATTACCTTGGGAGTATAGAAAGCACCTCGATCCAGAAATCTTGATGGTCATAGATGAGGGTTGAGATGGTTTTTGGGGAGTTGGGGAGAGAACCAGGAAGTCAAAAGAATGAATGTGGATCGGTTGTGGGGTTACATTCAAAGAGATAAGATAAGATAAAATCACGTGTAGGTGTGGGTCTGTTTTTATAATATTAAGTGTATTAATTGTATCTTGTGTACCTCGTGTTCTATTGTGCTGAGGTGAAATCGTGGAACCCCGGTTTCACATAAATGTGAAAAACATAAATCTGGAGTCGTTTTTTATAAAACTGACATCGAGTAAAATTTATTGACTCCGAAAATGAATTAAAATTTTGAACCATTACTAATGTGGTGTCGGTATGCGTGTGGTATCGTTCTCTCAATTCGTGCAGTTTAGCTACGAGTTATACGCAAAAGAAATATGTAACTTCTAAAATAAATTATTTTGAGTTTCAAATGTTGATTAAGGACCTGAAAAATCGCGCTTGTTATAGTCTACCCCCGTTAACAGAATTTTGTCCTCAAAATTAAGCTAGTACCACTGTCACAGGTGTGGGTACTTATGTCTCATCTGATCCTCACGTTCCCTAGTAAACTCGGGTCCACGCTTTGAGTCCCAACGGACTTTAACTATTGGTATCTTGCTACGTTTCAGCTTCTTGACCTCACGCTCTAAAATCTCAACCGGTTTCTCTACAAAGTGTAACTTAGGATCTATCTGAATCTCTTCCAAGGGTATGTGTAAGGTCTGATCAGCAAGACACTTCTTAAGTTTTGACACGTGAAACGTGTCATGAATGCCACTCAGCTCTTGTGGTAGTCTTAGTCGGTAAGCTACCGGACCGATTCTCTCAGTTATCTCAAAAGGTCCTACATATCTAGGCGCTAACTTGCCCTTCTTTCCAAAATGTACAACACCTTTCGAAGGTGACACTTTGAGTAACACATGATCACCAACACTGAATTCTAGGGGTCTCCGTCGGTTGTCGGCATAGCTCTTCTGACGGTCTCGAGCAGCCTTGAGCCTATCCTTAATTTGAATGACCTTCTCAGTGGTTTCTAAAACTATCTCAAGTCCTATCATTTAACTCTCTCCAGCCTCCGCCCAGCCAATAGGCGAACGACACTTTCTTCTATAAAGTGCCTTGAATGGTGCCATATCTATGCTGGTATGATAACTGTTGTTATAGGAGAACTCGGCTAATGAAAGATGGGTATCCCAATTACCTCCGAAGTCTATGGCACACGCCCTAAGCATGTCCTCTAAGGCCTGTATGGTGCACTCGCTTTGACCATCGGTCTGTGGGTGATAAGCAGTACTCATATCTAAGTGTGTTCCCAGGGACCTTTGCAATAATTGCCAAAAGTTTGACGTGAAGCGGCTGTCATGATCAGATATGATTGATATAGGCACACCATGGCTCGCCACTATCTCCTTGATGTAAAGTCTAGCCAATTTGTCCATCGTATAATCTTCTCGGATGGGTAAGAAATGTGCAGACTTAGTCAACCTATCTACGATAACCCAGATTGTATCGTGTCCACTGCTAGTCCTAGGAAACTTTGTGATAAATTCCATGGTTATCCTTTCCCACTTCCACTCAGGAATCTCTGGTTGCTGTAACAAGCCAGATGGTCTCAGATGTTCAGCCTTCACTTTAGAGCAAGTCAGACACTTGCTAACGTAGACAGCTATGTCCTTCATCCTAGGCCACCAGTACAAGCCCCGAAGGTCGTAGTACATCTTATCTGCTCCTGGATGATCAAATTACCTCATTGTATGTACCTCGTTCATGACTAGGGTTCTCACGTCACCAGTTAACGGTACCCAAATTCGGTCTATAAAGTACAGTCCACCGTCATCCTTTTTCTCCAGTTTCTTATCTAAGCCTCACATCTTCTCCGTGGGTGCATCCATATTCATAGATGCTTCTCTCTGAGCCGCTAGTATCTTATCCTTGATACTCGATTGTATGGTTATACTCATGGCTTTCACTTTCCTAGGCTTGAGTCTTTCCTTCCTACTCAAAGCATCAGCTACTACGTTCGTCTTACCTGGGTGGTAGCGAATCTCACAGTCATAATCGCTAAAGAGCTCAATCCATCTTCTCTGGCGCATATTCAACTCTTTTTTATTGAAGATGTGTTGGAGACTCTTGTGATCGGTATAGATAATAGTTTTCGTTCCATACAAGTAATGTCTCCATATCTTGAGAGCGAATACTACAGCGCCTAACTCCAGATCATGGGTGGTATAGTTCTTCTCATGAAATTTCAGTTGCCGAGAGGCATAGGCAATCACCTTTCCTCTTTGCATTAATACGCACCCAAGACCTTGACATGACGCGTCATAGTATACTATGAAATCTTCGGGTCCATCGGGGAGGGCTAGGATTGGTGCATTACACAGATTGTCTTTCAACGTCTGAAAGGCACTCTCCTGTGCTTCGCCCCAATCGTATTTCTTGTTCTTTTGAGTAATTGCGGTAAGAGGTTTGGAAATATTGGAGAAGTTTGCGATGAACCGTCAATAGTAACCTGCCAGTCCTAGGAATGAGTGGACTTCTTATGGTCTTTTAGGGGCTTCCCAATTCTTCACTACTTCGATCTTGCTGGGGTCCACATGAATGCCATCTTTGTTAACCATGTGCCCAAGAAATTGGACCTCTTGTAGCCAAAACTCGCACTTCGAGAACTTAGCGTACAATTTTTCCTTCTTAAGTAACTCTAGGATTAACTTCAAATGCATTTCATGCTCCTTTTTTGTCTTGGAATAGATCAGAATGTCATCGATAAACACGATAAAAAATTTATCCAGGTATGGCCTGCATACCTGGTTCATCAAGTCCATGAATACCGCAGGCGCGTTTGTTAGCCCAAAAGGCATAACCGTGAACTCGAAATGACCGTATCGAGTCCTGAACGCGGTTTTCAAAATGTCATCTTCGTGCACCCGCAAGTGATGGTAACCAGAATGAAGATCTATCTTGGAGAAGTATCGTGAGCCTTGTAGTTGATCAAATAAGTCATCGATTCTCGGGAGAGGGTAGCGGTTCTTAATGGTTAACTTGTTCAATTCCCGATAGTCGATACACATCCGAAAGGAACCATCCTTCTTTTTGACGAACAATACTGGTGCTCCCCATGGCGAAGAACTAGGTCGGATGAAACCTTTGTCTTGGAGTTCCTTGAGTTGATCAGACAACTCCTCTATTTCAGTAGGTTCCAAACGGTAAGGAGACTTTGCAACCGGCATTGCTCCAGGAATTAGGTCTATTCGAAACTCGACCTCTCGCGTAGGGGGTAATCCGGATAAGTCACCGGGAAATACCTCCAGGAAGTTTTGAACGACTGGGATATCTTCTAGTTTTTGCTCGTCTACTTTCATGCTCAGAGGTGCCTCACTTTTTCTTCAGGTCGCTCTCCATAGATCTTAAGTGACTCGCCGTTTGGTAGTGGCATTCGGACCATCTTTTCATGACACACTATTTCAGCCTTATGCTTGGACAGCCAATCCATTCCCACAATCACGTCGAAGCTTCCGTGCCCGAATGGTATTAAGTCGATGCTAAAGGTGTAGCCTTCTAACTCTAGTTTGCACCAGCGAACGATCTTATTTGTTTCTGTGGAGTTTGTTAAAACTCCTTGGACCGTTTAGAGCACTAGGGTTAAACAATAACAAAGACAACAATCATGCACAGCGGAATAAGTAAAACATCTTTATTATTGAACAAGGTTTTTACTTTGTGATCTCTAATACTAACACTAATAATCATCTACAGCCCCAATTCTACTTGATCAAGGTAGAACATGTTACACGCCTTGTAACAGGGATCAAGGACTCGACCTTGAGGCTGAACTAACTAACTAACTAACTAAAACCCTAGACGTTTATAACTTACGTCTAGGTTACACACACACACCTTTTAGTCGACTACATTGTGGAAGACCTTACTTAATGAAACCCTACACCCTTGATCTCTTTATATAGAGAGATATTAGGGTTTACAAAATACTACGAGGGACTAATAAATAAATATTCTTTAACAAGCAAGTCCCTTGTCTTTTATTCTTCATTAATTGAAGAATTCTTCCTTGTCACTTCAGGTCCTTCTTGTTTTCACTCTTCTTGTTTTGTCTCATCAAATCTATAAGACCCAACAGTTTCTATCTTTTGACCATTTGCTATTTCAATTTCGTAACTAAAGCCTAGTTTACTGGGTTCCATATTTAATAGGGGCATGAATTTAGTGGAGACAAAACTATAATCGGCCCCCGAATCAAACAACACAGTAGCATAGTGGTCGTTTAAAGAGAACGTACCCGTCACGATGTTCGGGTCCTGGCGTCCTTCTTTAGTGTTCATCACAAATACCCGACCACAAGCTGGGTTGCCATTGTTCCCACCGTTTGTATTCTTCCCACGGTTAACATTGTTCCTACCCATTTCTAAAGTCCGATTCTGGTTGTTTTGCACTTGCCCCAGTGTTCCATTCAACCTAGGGCACACATTCCGAAGATGATTCAGGTTCCCACACTCATAACATGCCCTTAGGTTAATAGCATTCGCCGGTGTCACTTGTTTGGTTACTACCCGACACTCTTTTGCTATGTGACCAACTTGTTTGCAATTGAAACACACTCGGCATGGCGTAGTCTCCGAATGGTGGTAGTTAAATTTGACACACATAGGGTAAGGGACTACATAACCTTTCTTGTTCGTGGTTGTTGCCACGAATCCTTTTCCCCATTTTGCTTTCTTATTGTCACCCTTTACACCTCCTTGTTTACTTGGCTTGCTCACGGCCTTCCTTTTATCACCACTTTTGGACAACATGCCATTCCTGACCATTTTGTCTGTTAAGGTTGCAGCTTTCAGTATCGCACTCTAAATCGTAGGAGGCTCGGTCGCTCTCACCATCCCGCGAATCTCGAGGACCAAACCATAGATGTACCTATCGATTCTTTTGGATTCAGGAGTGACCATGTGAGGTACCAGTCTAGCAAGCTCATGGAATCGATCTGTGTAAGCTGCATGACCAGCACCTACCATAGCATGGTTGTAGAACTCATGCTCTAGTTTCTGCATCTCGTTGTTTGGGCAATACTCCTCCTTTAGTAATGCCTTACGGTCATCCAAACTCATTCCCATGGCAGCTTCTCTTCCTCTGGCCTGGATTTGCGTGTTCCACCAGGTCAGAGCCTTTCCTGTGAACGAGCTTGCAGCGTACTTCACCCTCTGGTGAGCTGCACACTCGCTTATGTCCATTACTGACTCCATTTTCTCAATCCATCTTGTGTACACCAATGCTCCTCCATTGCCATCAAAGTCCACTGGTTTGCACGCTGTAAACTCCTTGTACGAACATCCCTTGCCACTATTGTTGTTGTTGCCATTATTGTTGTGGTCACTACCAATGCCATTGTCTACATGGTCATTCCCGCTTCCGTTGTTTCCTAGGTTACTAATGTGATCGCCAACTTGGGTGACGAGAGTGGGTAGCAATGCTTGTAGTTGCTCGGCGATTATGGCAGAAAGGTCAGGATTCGCATTGTCGTTGGCATTGTTCGTAGTGCCGAGACCACCTGCTCTACCTCCTTGCCCACCAGTCCTTCCACCCCTCGATGGTGGGACACCTCGATTAACTCGAGTCGACCTTTTTGGAGGCATGATTCTACAAAGTAGGACATTGGTAAACATTAGATAGGAGATAAATAGGATAGGTCGGTATACGTGTCGTGCTACTACACTTAACTTCCTATCTGACAATCCAAGAATTTGATAAGTCCATGCTGCATCATGTTATTGTAAAAACGTTGGCCAGGCCTTTTTAGGATAGCATCATGCTGCATTTACTTATCATCATCACTTCGTGTCACATAATCGCACACATAGTTCCTATAATTCAAACTATATGAGGATTCTTAGGTTATAGTCTAGGTTAAACCACCTAATTCTCTATAACCTTGGTTCTGATGCCAATCTGTTACACCCCAAAAATGGCGCAGCGGAATGGCATTTACGGGGTATGACCTCATTTTCAAGAACACAAGGTGTCACAATAGAGAAATACTAAATGTGATACATAGAACAGATAATAATCACAACTCCCACAACTGGGATAAGTACAAATATCCAAATCATCATGAGTCTCAAAGCTAAACAACATCACTAAGCAATAACCAAATGCAGCTTCACAGGTTTTAAATCGAAAGGGTCTTGTCTTAAGTCTTGCTAAGCCAGGACAAAACTCAACCTTCTATGGTACCCTCGCTCGTAACACCTAAAAATGGATACTCGAAAACGTCAACATAATGTTGGTGAGCTCGTAGGTTTAGATGTTAAACCACGAAGCTGTGAATAATGGTGTAGGACAATAGTGCAAATGAATATCAATTATGAACACGTTATCCAAACATAAATAGTGTCGCGCCAACTGAACCTATCACAATGTTACACACATAAACAGTACACACAGAGGGGAGCTACCCCGATAGATCTATCATAATATTTCGGCTCTCAAAGAGAGTTAACAGTTGTGCATTCATGTACACACAATCAAAACATTTAGTAGCACATAATCGCATCATCACACATATATGTCCCAAAAACATGAAAATGATGTATCACAGCATGAAAACAGTTCAAAATGTCATTTGAGTACCATTTTCCCCCAAGAAAAATATAATGAAAAAGGGGCTACGAGAACTCACCTCAGAAATAGTCTTCTGAAGTGAATAAATCAAGTAACAATAAAGTACGGCACCGACACGCGACCTAGATTAGTAAGGCATGTTTTAGTTCACAGACTAGGTTTAAGACTCCACGAATTTAATTCCAAAAGTTTTAAACTGTTTATGTTGATGTTGCTGGTGTGGCAGCATTTAAGTTTAAAGCAATTTTTTAAGTATTGTAGGTATTGGCTCTTGAAAGTGCATAAGTGTATGGAAATAAAAACATCACGGACGATTAAGATTTCGATTGGACAATAACCGAAAGACGATGAACGAAGAGTGATTATGAATAATACTAGACGTTGACGAGATATTGGAACATTATTGTTAAGTGAGTATATATCACTAAGTGTGGGTATATATATATATATATATATATATATATATATATATATATATATATATATATATATATATATATATATATATATATATATATATATATATATATATATATATATTTATATATGGTTTTTATAAAAGAAGTGTTTCGTTTAAGAATTTCTCATTATGGTTTATGACATTTAACGAAAAGATTAATAATTCAAGTATATACTCTTTGATAATAGGCAATTCTCGTGCTAACAAAAGTTATAAGGCTCGTGTTTAACACAATTGTTCATAACCAAATAAATTTATATAAGTTTTGATAAAACACTTCAAGTTTACATGTAACCGAATTAATGAGCGAGTTTTCTTTTACAAGCAATTGTTAAATATGTAAAAGAGTTTTTTCACTGTATGTGTCACGACAAATCCATTTGGTTTATAAATTAAGTCGACTTGTTAGAAATAATAATCATGTTAAATAAATATGTTGTAAGATCTATATATATCTAGAGGTTAGGTTTTAGTGATGTGTAACAAGGCGTTAACTAGTCGAGTTTTTTTTAAACCGGAAAATATAAAGTTGAAATAAATCGGAAGTGATCACTCGAACGATGACGACTACAACTCGTGTTTCAATACGGATTATTCAAATTCAGTTTTTATGGTAAGACCTTTGGCGAGTTGGGCTGGCCCAACCTGGAATTAGCAACTCATCTCTTAAGCTTAACCAGACCCTTTGTTTGATGCATGGGCTTCAGCACAACATAGAACAGCAAAATTAACTTTTGGAAGTTTTAAAAAAAAACAGACTTCGGCCCAAGACTTTACTGGTTGTATTATTTCAAAAACGCATGAGTACTAATTTTTTTTGGTGTTGCACTAAATTTGTTTGGTGTTAACCTGTTGGTCTAGAACAAAAGGCTAACTCGTATGAAGGTGGTTCAAACACTTCGTTTTCAATTCATTTCGACCACCAACCTGAGTATTACCTGCCCGAGACTAAGGTAGTATGACAACAAACCAAGTGAGGGAGGCTCGAACCATGAACTCGAGACAGCAACACAATTGAGCTTAAACACAAACAAAGTTCCGAATATTACACGACTTGAACTGGACACAAACACGACCCAAAATATCGAAAATATGTAGAAATTAGTGATCCTTGAACCACAAATGAAGATGCAGAACAGGAGAGCAATAGTTTATAAATTCTAGGTATGAGTTTAGCATCATAAGTATAGTTACAGAGTTAGTGAATGGATGTAACCCTTTGTCAAATAGCAGCTTAACTTTTTAAATGATATCGTTAGTTTATTAGACAAAGATTTTAAGAAGATGCATATAATTCAAAGTTCTCAACCAATTAAGTAGTCTATACTTTTAGAACAAGTCATACTATATCTATCACTACATTTGCGAGTAAAGGAAATATAATTACTATGTAATAAACCTACTATTTTTACTTAATATTGAAAATTAGTTGTTACTGTATAATTCTTGGCCAAGAATACCCGCAAAAGTACTATATCGTTATATAGTTGTTCTTGAGCATAAAATGGAAAACGTAAAAGCAGGGACAATGTCAAACACAACTTAATTCGGACACAGGCACGAATTTTTGAGCATCAAGACACACCCTATTCGGACCTAACTTCAAACACCTTTCGAGCATACACTTTCACTATGAACATGAGTAACCCAAGCATAACGCAAACACAAACATATTCGAGCAACCCATGAATACAAACCCAGACATGAACACAACACAGGATGAGCACAACACAGACGAGATGTGACTTAACACAAACGCCAGGATTCAAACATGACATTCATAACCACAAACATTCAAACATCAAATTCCTTTTATCCTCAATTCTACTAAACCCGTAGCTGCTTATAATGCGACTAAAAACAATAACCATGATTTCGAACACAACATTCTTACAACATTCACTTCCAATCTGAGCCAATACTTAGTTTTGACTTTTAGTTTTAAATTTTCGGTTTTATTCAT
>CP139508.1:137469808-137550870 GCA_021014915.2 Artemisia tridentata subsp. tridentata | reverse complement strand
ACATCCATTTTGCTATTACACACCATTTGTGTTAGGAATATAAATATTCATGTGAAGACTCGTTCACCCCGAGTATCTATTTAGCATTTATATAACTCGTAGGCTTATTAATATTAGCTTAGTATTATTATTATTAGTGTAGTTATATTTATATTTGTGGAGTGGGTCGGGTCTTTACCCACTGTCAGCTTACTCCACAGCCCACTAGGGGCACCATATGTTAGTTAGTATATAAGCCCCTTCCCACACAAGGGAAGGGTTGGAACTCTTGTTACTTCTCAATCTAATATTCAGGTTTTTCTCTCAAGATTCCCACTCTCTCACTACTCTCTCTCTAAAAACTCTTATCATGGATGTGTTCTTCCATAATCCAAGACCTCCCGATCCACACAATCAATATGTATAGCTCTACAATTGGTATCAGAGCGCCATGGTTAGGTTTGATTGATTGTGTGTGCTTGGATTCGTGGTGTCTATTTTCTAGCTTTATTTGTTTGGTTCGAATACCATTTCAAGATACCTTCGAATACAAGTCTGTGTTCAGTTGTTGCTAAATTAAATCTGTTCTTGGGCCTAAACTGTTTAAGGGCTTGTCTTGCTTGTTTAACATAGATTAATTTTGGGTCCAACTGTTCCTGCAACCCACAACCTCTCCTTGTCATATCTGTGTCTCGTGGTTGTCTTTTGGTCAAAAGGTGGTGTTTCTCTTTAAGTTTTCCTCACTGTGGTGTGATTTAATACCCAAGTTGTAACATCAAGTGTTGTGGTTGTATCTCATACGGTTGAAGAAGCAACACCACGAATTATTGTTCGTATTGTGCTTTTGCTGTTTTTCGTGGCTTGTTTGTGACTAAAAGTGTGTTTTTTAAAAGGTTTTTCTGGGTCAAGATTTGGGGATATTCTTGCTTGCGATTTGATGAAAGAGAAAAACCCAGATCCGGTTTTTTAGGGAAAGTACGAAAATGACAGCTCGGTTTGACTGGTCAACTGCGATTTGACTATGGTTGCGATTTGATCTTGCGATTTGACTATTGAAAACCAATTATCAAGCAAATCTAAACAAAATGCTGCCAAAATTTCTTCAAATGTTGCGATTTGTCCATAAAAGAATAAAGATGAAGAAGAGACCACGACCAGACCATAAACCACAGACTCATTAATCATCACCAGTCACAATTTCAAACATTACAAATGAAAGAAGATGAAACAGATCGTCTACATCATTAACAAACACAGCCAACACACCATTCTAATACAACAAATCCAATCACAATCCTAATCCCTTCATCTCAGTCCATATCAAACAACAACAACAACAACAACAACTCACTTAATCTAAATCCTATCCTCTTATCTACTGCCAATACTCATATGAAAAGTAAATAAATTAATAAAATCTACAAGATCTCAGTTCGATTTTTTTCGTGTTATCAAAGGATCATCATGATTTTTTTCAAAAGTCAAACACACGAAATAAATAAACTTCATCATCGATCTATGAGAAGCTTGTCTTCTTCTTTTATATCCGAATACAAAGAAAGATCTATAACAATATTGTTATAATCGTTTCTTTTGTTCGTTTAAAGTCCACAAACGCAACGAATAAGACACCTACCCGAGACCTTAGATAAGATCTTGAAGCCTTAAAACCAAAAGGGAAAACGAGGTCATTGAAGGTTTTGTGTTGCTCGGCTCTTATCAGATTCCAAAGGGTTTGTGTGATGCGTGATTTGATGAGAGTTTTAAACTGAGATTGAAATGAGATTTTGATCGGTTTGTGATGTGATCGGGTGGATAAGGGAGTGAATTGTCTGGTGGTGGGCGGATAAGTTTATGATGAAGGATGTGATTAGGGTTATCACATTCTTTGAGTAATGAGTGTTTAGTGAGTCTATTATACACAAAATAATTAAGTAGGGTTAATAGGATAAGCTTGGGCTTATACCGGATCTTCTCCTTGGGTTGTGCTGTATTAAACTACAATTGGGCTTTAATGTGGATTCGAAAGTTTCACTTGGGCTGTTGTGTAGTTGGATTGTTGTTGGTAAACACAAAGACGATTGTTTAGGATTCTTGTGGGATTAAATTTTGTAAGTTGTCGTTTGAGCTGATTATTCACAAGGACAGATTTTTTAAATATTTTTTGTAAAATTTAGGACAACGGCTTTGATTGAGCTACAATAATCCGGGATTGTGAATTAGTTTGGGTTGAAATATTTTCGGGTTTACTGGATATAACTACGGGATACCATTATCGGATTCGTTTTAAACGTCACGGCTTGTATTTGGGTATATGAATGTCAACGTGATTACAAAGTTGTGGATTTGACTGCGTTGTCCTATTGGTGCCTGCGATTTGATCTTTGCGATTTGAGTGACAGTTGACAAATTGCGATTTGGTTAATTGCGAGTTGACAAGTTGTGATTTGACTTGTTGCGATTTGACTGATTGCGACTTGACCAGTTGCGATTTGACGTTGCGAGTTGACACTTGCGATTTGACTTATTGTGATCTGGTTGATTGCGATTTGACTTGTTGCGATTTGACAAACTGTGACTTGACTTGTTGCGATTTGATCAAGTTGAGATTTGACTTCTTTGACTTGAATTTTGAAGATTAGTATTGCACCTCACTCTTGGTTATTCTTGTTGATTTCACGGTTTCTCTTGCTGATTTTAGAAAATCCCGCGAAAGATTCGATTTCTCGGTTTAAATCTCAAGAGTTGTAAAATCCCGCCAAATCAATTTTGGACAAGTAGGCTGGACTTGGATTTAGACATAGTAAAACTTACTGGGTTTGACTATTTTTTTTGGATAAGTTTGTGCTACGAGATCGATAGGAATTGGGAAGTTATGGTTGCTTGGTTGGTTTGTTAATTCACAGGTTTGTGTACTTAAGACCTCAAATATCTCGGGGTGGATGGATGCACGATGTTTGATGATCCTTGTTCGAGCATATTTATAGTGATTAGACTTGGATGTTCAAGAGCGGGATATATACAATAAAGGATGGAAGGTTGGGTATATACCACTACCTATATTTAAAGGAGTTACGTTGTTGTGCTCAATATGGGTTCTAAATCACAAATTTAGTGCAAGTATAAGTCGCGGACTTGTCCTTTATCAAGCTTCATCAAGAGATTTTTGTTTCTCAAGTTTCTAATGGGATTGCAGTACAAGATCTTCTCAAGAGGTGGTCAGACTTAAAGCCACAAGGTGGATTGTTCAGAGACGTGTTTTAACCTTTTACTCATTCTAAAGTTAAACACATTTCATCAAGCGGTTTTGGCATATTACGAGCTTCAGTGAATTTTTAATCTGCTAAACCATTGATGAGGAGACAAACGAGGGGTTACTACAAGAGAGTCTTAATCACCATCTTCTTTGCAGTAGTTTTATTTGGCTCTTTCCATGGATCTATGTTGTGCCTGACAAATTCACAACCATCACGGACTCTCAGCTTTGGCAAAAATGTCATTGCATGTCATTTTTGAGGGGGAGAATTGGCGCATGTTTCTTCTCCTTTTGGTCAATCAACCGCACAAGATGATCACGAAGTTCATTTGGTATTCCTTATTTGAGATTGAAGTTGAATTTCACGAAGGCGTCTACTTATTTTATCTTGAAGTCGGGGTTGGTTGGATGCATGACCTTCAATGATAACTTGCTCGTGCTTAAAATTTAAGTTGAAGACTTAGGTTATCTAGTTACCAGCAGTCGGGGTAACTATCACTTAAGTGTCACACGTCGATGACGTTGTCGATAATCGCAAGAGGTGTTAATGTCTCATACTTTGGTTGGGTATTGAGTACTTAGAGATTTGCTTGGAGCATTAATTCTCTACACCGTTCTTCCAATATTAGTGCAAGCTTAAGTAACGAATTTGGGGACTTCTATTTCATTTTTCAAGTTGGGTATATCGGGTTTCCTTCACCAAGTGGTCACAAATAGCCGACAGAATAATTGGAGAAGAATTGTTGCTGATCTCTTGCATGTTACCCCAAGCTGATATTCACCAAAACCAAAATTTTGGCTAACACATTCAATTTGTTACTGTCTCACGGTTTCTTCTTGGTTTTGTAAAATCCCGAGAAAGAACTTATTTCTCGGTTTAAATCATAGATTTGTAAAATCCCGTGATGATGGGTTATGCGCTCTTGACCGTGATCGGGTTAAAACCATTATCAAAGTTCATTTAAAACATCATAAAGGGCTAGATCTGGGCATTTAAACCACAAGATGTGACTACAACGTTAATTCACTGTTATGTATTTGAGGTTGAAGTGAAATTTCACGAGTGCGTGTACTTAGTATCTGAAGATATCGGGGTGGTTGGATGAAGATTCTTCGAGATCCTTGTTAGAGCGTTTAACCTTTACAATGACGAGGACTTAGATATCTAGTTATTTTTTCTTCCTCTCTATTACAAAATAACTATCACTTTAAGGAGTTACGTTGTAGTGCTCAGTGTCACACGAAGTTGTGGATATCCAAGAGGTGATGTACGTCTTATACTTGATGGTTGGTTGGTTGAAGAGTATAGAGTACTTAGGGATTCAATATTGCACGAAGTCTCTACACCGCTCTTAGTCACGCATTAGTACAAGTTTAAGTCACAAGTTCGGGTTATGTTACTTCAGTCTCAAGTTCATCATACTGGGTTTCCTCCATCAGTGGTCACGATATCAAGCCGACAGAATGATAATGGGGTTGGTAACGAGTTAGATGAGAGATATAGAAAAGAGAGATATAACGTCTGAACACATCAGTTCAGGCCTCGTTCTTCATTGGCTATGACGTCTGAACACATCAGTTCAGGTCTCGTTCTTCATTGGCTATGACGTTTGAACACATCAGTTCAGGCCTCGTTCTTCATTAGCAATGACGTCTGTTCAAATCAGTTCAGGCCTCGCTCTTCATCGACAATGGCGTCTGCAGATAACACTTCAGGCCCCGTTCCTCAAAGAAAAGAAAGGTGTACGCTTAAGTGCACTTTATCTTTGGAAGAAGAGAAATCTTCTTATTTATGGCCATTCTCATCAACAAGTTTCATGCTCTTTCCGTGCTTATTCAGTCTTCAAGTGGATCGGCGCACATTGGAGTATATTCTTATTCACTTGTTCAACCAAAAATTGCAGTTGACAGGCATATGCAATTTTTGAGGGGGGGAAAGGGTGAATAATCTACATGTTGATTGATGATTGAGAAATGGTCATACGACTCCTGAATACGTCAGTTCAGGAGTCGTGCAAACCAAGGTTCTTCAACACTACATGTTCTAAAGTCCATAAAGAAAGAAGATATGTTGGTTCAACCATCAGTTTGAAGAATACTTTCTGGCAGTACTTCTCCAACAACTCACGAAAGCATATCTTTAGTTATTCGTCAAGGTGTTGAAGAACATGGTCATGGAATGCTAATCGACATCTTCTCATGGGCTGGTACAATCAGTGACAAAGGGTTTCTAGTCAATGCTTCATGTACACGTCATTATGCTTCATGTACACATCATTATGATGATTCTGATTAATCGTAACCATCAGGGGAGAGAAATGTGTACACCAAGGACGCACAACAGGTTCACGTGATCGGGCTTAATATCTCATGATACAAATTATAGATGATCAGTGTTTTAACTTGTTACCTTGGTATTATCATTTCACTTGTACGTCATGGGCTGATTAATCGTAACCATCAGGGGAAAGAGAATGTGTACATCAAGGACGCACAACAGGTTCACGTGATCGGGCTTAATATCTCATGATATACATTATAGATGATCAGTGGTTCAACTTGTTACTTTGGTGTTAGCATCTCATGTGTACGTTGCGGGTTGATGGGTTATATGTAAGGTTACTGGAATGCATTTGGTGAGATGAAAATGATTGGTATTCTGTTTCCCCAAATGGACAATCTTGAAGAAGGTCGAGTCTACAGTCTATCCTACATTCTCCGCTATGTGTGAGAAGGCTAAAGACGGCGTGCATTTGGTTATCAAAAGACTTCTTCATATTATGGGCATTCATCAGAAAGGTTGTCAGATTGGGGGAGAGCACTAATTAGGGGAGAGTGAAAAGCCAGAATTAATCCCTAATTAAATGTGCTCACATTGCTCTTCAGCAAGTCAAGTGATGGCAGCGGAGAAGATTCAGGAAGCTGAGGAGTAATGGACTTGCTGTATATATCCTTGTATATACTTGCTTCATTCATACTTGTACATATCTTAATCCATACTGTATATAGAAAAATATAAAACCTGCAAATTGTAAAAAGAGAAACGTAAAACCAGAAAAACCATAAAAATTAAAAAAATAGAAAATACTAAAAATAGTTTCATCTAGGCATGTCTTCTGTTTATCGATAACATTTACGGTCTTAGAAATGTCATTCAATAATGACACAGGACTTTAAATGAAGCTTGAGCAGAAGTTAAAATGGATTGTTAAAACATGTCTCATGGCTTGCTATTACTTTAGATAGCAACCCGCGTTTCAAAATGAGGAAAGCACGTCGGCAAAAAGACGGCTGTTCCTAACAACGGGTGAAGTTCACTCGGGCATGGATTACTTCATATCCATGCATCCCTAATTTGATGTACGTTTCAGTGCATCATTTCCTGTAAAAGAAGAGAAATCTTCTTTGTATACAAATAGTTTTCCTTCTATGATTCTTTTGAAAATTATTTGTGAGACACTTGGTGATTACATGTTGTTTGAAACTCTTTTAGACTTGGATTGTTCATAAAATTTGTCACTCAATCAATGACTAAAGCTCTTTAACTAGAATACGGGTCACTGATTGAGGGGGAGAGTGATTTCAAATTTTATATCATCAAATGGGTTTCTTGGTTATCTCATAATTGTTAGAAAAGGTTTTGTAGTTAATGGGGTATTAGCTGAAGAGGATCTTACTAATCTTTATCTCAAATGGCCAAATGTGTTAGTTGTTAGAAAGATTAGGGCATTATGTGCAATTTTCTTATAGTATCCTAGCTTTATGTAACTATAAGGTCCATTTGTGTCACTCTGGAATCCTCGTTTAATCCCCTAAATACTTTAAAACTCAAAATCTAAAAGAAGTTAGAAAACCCATTGTGATTGATGTTCTTGAATACTCCACATGCATTTGTATAATCTGAATGAATGAGTTTCAAATGTTGATTGACTTTTGTTAGTCGATTGCTGCTTAATTGTTGTTGATTTAGTGCATGTGCACTCAGGATATGCTTAGGTATATAGCTATCATGTTAGAATCTTGTCCCTAAGATCCTGAGCTGAATGTTGAAATATGAGTGAATTGCCATGTTCATGATTGCTGATTGCTCTTCATGCTAGATAGTGGTTTGATGTATTTCCTGACTGTGGTTTGATTATGAGATGAATTTGGTATTATGAGTTGGCAAGCTGCTATGTGGTAGCTATTAATGAAAAGTGAATCTGTATGTATGTATATCTGTATCGATATTCTTATGCAGATTCCATGGCCAATATGAATGTGCCAGTTCCCGCTCTAACCATTTGATCAGATGTTCAAACTCTATTGACTGGCTCTGAATTCACCACAACAACAACATCAGCAACAACAACAACAACAACAACAACAACACTGTCATCACCACAACCACCTTCATTTCAACAAAGCAATACTTATTCGGGTCTCGCCAAGTGGGGATCTACAATACTTGGGAAGTTTTGTTGGTGGATGGATAATTGATGTTGACTACTGACTCCCTCAGAGAAGTGGATGATCACATCGTCTGCGCAAAAAGGTCAATATCATTTGTGTCATAACAGTCACTTTGTGCATAATAAGCAGTGAATCTTCCTCTTAGATTAAGGGGGAGCATAGTATGTTTCATCATCAGAATACATTAAATCGGACACACTTTCGCCCACATTTTCTAACTTATTTAAATCAATTGGGATCACAAATCTCAAAAGGTTTGAAATTTTTGATCGGGGGAGAGAATGTGATTTAAATATGAAATCTGATAAAAATGTGATGTTTTGGACCTAAATGTAAGCTCTCCCATATGTGCTAAACTCTTTCGTATATCGATGCACATATTGAGGGGGAGCAAATGGTTTGTGGTAATAAAAAGGATTTGGCATCTCATGTGAGCACGGCTCAGACTTCACCAATGAATTGACGAAACATAAACTGTCATTAATCGAAAGGATGCGTCCTGGCCGGGTAATAATTTCAAGCTGGTCTAACCAGTGATGTAAGCGTGTCTCGAAGAGGACGTATCTGAGTAGAGTGTACCGTTTCGAGAAACTTTCTATGGACTTGACCAGGCCGGGTAATAATTTCAAGCTAGTCTAACTAGTGATGTAAGCGTGTCTCGAATCGGTCATGTTCAATGAAAGTGGATCAATTCAAAAAGTGAAATCTCTACCCAACATGTGCAAATTTTAATATAAAACATATGGGCACATGTTAAGGGGGATAATTTGAAAAATATAAAACTCTCAAAGTGTTAGCAAAATGTGTTTCATAATCATGAACACTTTGAGAGATTTTTCAAAGATTTGGTAAATGGCAACATAGGATAGTCATGAAGTTATAAGGTGGCTAAGGTTAGGAAAACCGTCCTATGATCCGCCAGAGCCGGAGGGATCTACCCAAGGACAATACCAAATAGTTAGTATTAGAAAGTCCTTAGGTATGATATGAAAAAAGGAGTAATATGAGAAAGGAGAAAGAAGGGGTTGAAGAATTAAAAAGAAATGAAATGAGAAAGGGTGAAAAGAAATAGCCCTCCAATTATTCAACCTTAGGGCAGAAACCGGGTTCAATACATATGCTACTGGTTGTTACCAAGGTAACACCGGTATTGAAGACAAGACGTCATGGACCCAGTGACGCACTGCACTAAACCTTCTAGACCACTCAAGTTCTCTTAAAAGGACTTGTTTCATTCTCACGGGGAACCCTGCATAATCTATCGACCGCTCATTACAAGTTATATTGATATTGAAACAGGAGACACCGCTCCGGTCACCGACTACCAAAATGCACTTATCGAGTCTAGAGCCACGAGATGCGTAATAAGATCTCATAGGAACACGTGTTACTTCTACACTGGTTGTTTAACATTAATGACACCAGATTTAAACTTATGAGTCCTACGCAGATCTTAGCAATCTGCCAGAACATTTATGAGGGAATTTACAAATGTAATTCTCAGTGATTAAATGGAAATTCCTGCCAGGGTCAACATCAAACAGCCCTGAAAGCAGGTCACTTCGGTAATTCCTTGTGGATTACGCTTAGTGATCGCGGCGGTTTCAAACGGTCTACAGTCGTGGAGTGATCTCCAACAGCTCACCTAATCGTTGATTTGCTACGGTAAATCTTTAAAACCCTCTGTGGGTTTCCGATTTAGGAACGGTCTTGGTAAGGATTAGAGAGAGTTTTCACACTATGCTGTTAACAATCTCGAAGTCCGAACCTGTAAGTACTGGATGTTTTATTGCTAACTGTCGTATGCAGGAACATCTGGCGATTGTAGCTGATTGCTGTTGCAGCTGTTTGCGGTTGTAGCTGATTGATGTTGTAGCTGATTGCGGTTGTAGCTGATTGTAGAAAAGATGCCAATCCATCACTACATGCTCACACTACATCATCATCATATTCACAGAAGTCATGATAACCTAAAAGACCTTCAACACCGCTTCTGCAAACTCTGATGCTGAAAATCATGACCCAGAATAGTGTGAGCATGTCGGCTCAAAGAATATTTCATCACATGGAGACATACTACTGAAAGATGACTTGGAGACACATGTTAGATGATATTTTCGAAGAATACTCAAAATCATCCAAGACAAAGGATAAGTCATCAAAATGTTCACTACTGAAGGCACAATGATCAAATACATTGAAGAATCAAAGACTACGAGCTATGAAGTCAAGTTCAGAAGATAGAATGCTAGAATTCAAATTATTATTTCCGGGGTGACCTCCCTTAGGGGGAGATTGTTAGGAATATAAATATTCATGTGAAGACTCGTTCACCCCGAGTATCTATTTAGCATTTATATAGCTCGTAGGCTTATTAATATTAGCTTAGTATTATTATTATTAGTGTAGTTATATTTATATTTGTGGAGTGGGTCGGGTCTTTACCCACTGTCAGCTTACTCCACAGCCCACTAGAGGCACCATATGTTAGTTAGTATATAAGCCCCTTCCCACACAAGGGAAGGGTTGGAACTCTTGTTACTTCTCAATCTAATATTCAGGTTTTTCTCTCAAGATTCCCACTCTCTCACTACTCTCTCTCTCTAAAAACTCTTATCATGGATGTGTTCTTCCATAATCCAAGACCTCCCGATCCACACAATCAATATGTATAGCTCTAAAATTTGCTCCCCCTCAATATGTGCATCGATATGCGAAAGAGTTTAGCACATATGGGAGAGCTTACTCTTAAGTCCAAAGAATCACATTTTCATCAGGTTTCAATGTTTCATATTTAAATCACATTCTCTCCCCCGATCAAAAATTTCAAACCTTTTGAGATTTGTGATCCCAATTGATTTAAATAAGTTAGAAAAATGTGGGAGAAAATGTGGTCAATTTTAATATATTCTGATGATGGAGCATACTATGCTCCCCCTCAAGCCAAGAAAGAGTGTCACTGCAGATGTTGCACAAAGTTTAAAAAGGTGTCAGAAATTTGAACAAATACTCTTCCCCTCAATTAACGACCCGTTTTCTATTTAAAGAACTGTAGTCATTCAATTGAGCGTCAAGCATTTGTGAAAATTTAAGTCCTATAACCACCTTGTAAAACACCAAAACTCTCCTGAAGAATCATAGACAGGAAAGAGTTTTTGGTGTAAAGAAGACTTCTCTTCTTATACAAGAAATGATGCACTGAATCATACATCAGATCGAAGAAACATGGATATAAAATAATCCATGCCCAGGTGAACATCACCCAGTTGGAGGAATAGCTGTCTTTTTGGCGACATGCTTTCCCCATAGTAGAGCAAGGGTTGCAGTCTGAAGTAACTGCAAGCCGTCATGACAAGTTTTAACAATTTATTTTAACTTCTGCTCGAGCTTCATTTAAAGTCCCGTGTCATTATTGAATGACATTTCTAGGACCGTAAATGTTATCGATAAACAGAAGACATGCCTAGAGGAACTATTTTTGGTATTTTAGTGTTTTTCTGATTTTTATGGTTTTTATAGGTTTTATATTTTTCTATTTTCTTTTTGGTTTAAAATATATACAAGGATATATGAAGCAAATATATACAAGGATATATGAAGCAGATCCATTACTCCTCAGTCTCTTCTTGAAGGCTTTTGAGTGTTTCTGGCATCAGACTCTTCTCAGTTGCCATCAATTTACTTGCTGAAGAACAATGTCTGCAAATCTAATTAGGGATTAAATCTAGTTTTTCACTCTCCCCTAATTAGTGCTCTCCCCCAAACTGACAACCTTTCTGATGAATGCCCTGATTATGAAGAAGTCTTTTGATAACCAAATGCATGTCGTCTTTAGTCTTCTAACACACAGCGGAAAATGAAGAACAGACTGTAGACTCGACCTTCTTCACGATTGTCCATCTGGGGAACAGAATATCAACATCTTCATCTCACCAAATGCATTCCAGTAATCTTACATATAATGTAACACCCCCGTTTTCGATATACGCAGTGGAATATAAGTTTGGGGTGTTACTTCATGGTTCACAGTCATGAGAATAGAAAACGACTCAAAAAGAGACGTTTTAAAATAAATTTTTATCATTCATTTATTAAATCAGAGTTTACATATAGAGGTCCCAGCGGGAGTTTTCGAAATACGTTATAAATGATACATTATTCGTTGAATGATAACAAAACAAACACACTTTTTATAAGAAGAAAGTCCATGCCACTCCGTGCCAAATCGTACTTCCAGTTACCTGAGATAAACATGCTTAAAAAGTCAACACAAAGGTTGAGTGAATCCATAGCGTTTAAAGTTAAAATCAGTTGAACACAAGCTAAATAGAAAGTAAATCGGTAATATCGCAGTTCGTTATATATTGCACTAAGCCTCATGACACACAAAACATTAACAGGTTTATATAAATTACCCCATAATTAAATGTAGGTAACCTTGCCCCCGAGTAGGAGTCTGCCTGAAACTCTTTATTAAACATTTTCAAATAAAGTGCATTTGGTTACTTAACCAACAACACAAATGGGGCGTCAACTGCCAATAGATCTATTCACTATATTCGCGCTCACCCGTAGGTGATTAATGGTGCATGATAAGAGAGACTTTTAAAATAAATAGGCAACATTTAACTTATTGCAATAACAATCACGAAAATACTTGTGTTCGGTTTTGTAGCATGTATCTCCCCACAAGTTTGGAAAAGCGTAAAAAGATAAGTAGGACTATGAACTCACCTTGATAGTCTGGATGGAAAATAAAATCAACTAAAGTTGATAAACGTCTCCGGTACGTAACCTGGGTTGGTATATCAAATTTTAGTAATCGTTCTTGTGTATAAATATGTTCTAGTGTTCGTTTCGTAACGTCTTTGGTTGTTGGTTAAATGTTCAATTGAGACAACATGAAGTCTCTTCAAAAGTTGGATAAGATGTTATGGTCCGTTTTTATGTTTCCGTTCATTCGCTTGTTCGTTTAATATATCTTTCGTTCGTTCGTTGGTTATTGATATAAACGTATTACGTTTATTAATTTCTATTAAATCGGAATTAATAATAATAATAATATTAACATTTATAAAATGTTATGTTTTTGCCCCTAGTGTTTCACATATTGGCAATTTATATCCTTGAAATTTTATAAAGTTACAACTTTTACCCCTAAACTTTGGTCAAATGACAGTTTCTACCCTGGAGTTTTGAAAATGACACTTTCTTCCCTTTTTATTAATCATTGACAAAATGGTCCTTGATTTAAATAACTTCGAGAAATTGACAAATTTTGGCCCATAAAAACTCTGGTCTTGAAAATATATATATATATATATATATATATATATATATATATATATATATATATATATATATATATATATATATATATATATATATATATATATATATATATATATATATATATATATTGTGTTTAAAATAGTTCGCGGTCACCCATTTTTGGACACAAATAAATACGAGGCGAGAGCTTGGTTTTTCTCCATTCTTTTTCCAACATGAAGTCAGCCAGGTGGTCTATTCACTGGCCAAGTTTCGTAATTTTTGAAGATCATTTAAGGGTCAAAATAAATCTTAGAAGTTGGTCGAATAGAAAATAAGTTTAATAAATCTGGAAAAATATATTTGGGTCTAGCGATTGTGTAAGATCTAACCTTATTGATTGTGTGGATGATTCGGGTGGTCTTGGGTTATGGAAGATGAGATCCATGGTGGAGTTTTAGAGAGAAGTTAGAGAGAGGTAAGGGAAAACTTGAAATCAATTAGATTGTAGGTGAAATGTGACAAGAGTTCCAACCCTTCCCAAGTGTGGGAAGGGCTTTATATAGTTACTAATATTGTGCCCCTAGTGGGCTGTGGAGTGAGCTGACAGTGGGGAAAGCCCTGACCCACTCCACAAATATAAATACGACTAAACTAATAATACTAATAATACTAATATTACTAAACTAATATTAATAAGCCTACGAGCTATGTAAATGCTAAATAGATACTCGGGGTGACCAAGCCTTCATCTGAATATTTATATTCCTAACAATCTCCCCCTAAGGGAGGTCACCCCGGAAATAATAACTTGAATTCTAGCATTTTGTCTTCTGATCATGTCTTCATAGCTCGCAGTCTTTGATTCTTCAATGTCTTGAAACTTTGTGCATTCAGCAGTAATCTTTTGATGACTGATCTGTTGTCTTGGATGATCTTTGAGAATTCTTCGAGTTTATCATCCAACATTTGTTTCCAAGTCATCTTACAGCTGTAACCACTCGTAAAATTTCCTAATTTCTATACAGAACTATTATCCTTTTTCCACGGGTAATTTTTTTTTATTTGAATGTATATCTCATCTTATGTGACGTAGATCACATCATTGATAAACGTGCTCCCACAAGACCTGCCTAACAAACCTAATGTTTATTTTATAAACATCATGATATAAAAACATTACAGAATACCATTTACCACTTTACGATAAAATCTTTAACAAAACATTCATTATCTGAATAGAGTTTCTATGAAACCCTAAAATTTACCACAACACCAAATATGAACAACTAAACCTCAAAACATAAAAATACAACATATCTGAGTTAATGTACAAGTTACTAAAGCACCAGAAACCCTAATTCCATTTCAGCTCCCGATAAAACCCTAATTGCACATAAGTGTTATTTTATGCATTCATTTCACAAACCCTAATTTATTTCTAGGATAATTTTATAAAATATTAAGTTTACAAGTTATTTAAGCTATAGTACAAGTCATTTATGCATGAAATCATTTATTTACAAAACCTTTATTAAAATCTCATTCATATTATTTTTAAAGCACAAAATACAAAATATTTATGCATCACTTTTATAAATTATATATTTTCTAAACTCCTTAAATATATTTACAAGTCTCTAAAGCCAAAGTACAAGTACCTAATGCATAAAAACCAAAAATCATATTTATTTACTTTTAAACATAATAAAAATTAACAAATAATTTTTATTAATTTACTAAATTGTTAAAACTATATTTTTCATATATTCTACATGATAGTACAACTCTATTAAGCATGCTTTACAACCCTTTTAAGCTCAACATGTTTTTCTTTCCCTTCTTGTATAATTCGAATTTTATAAAATATGAAATCACCTTAACTATTTTTAATCATTTAAATACATAAACTAACTAGATCAACCCTCTCCCTAAACCCTCAATACAACTCACTAAACCCATTGTACCACCCCTTAAAGCCTATACGCCTCTCCTCATAAAAACCTGGTTCGAATTTAGCTATACAACCAAACTAGAAATTACATTCTAATGGTACAATGTAGGGCTGAGCATCGGGCCGGATCCCGACCCGTCCTGACCCGACCCGACAAATCCCGAAAACAAAACAAAGGAAAAACCCTACCCGACTTCCGAACCGATTAATGTCGCGACGGGCCGGTATTTATTCGGTATTGGCGGGCCGGTATTCGGTTTTTGTAAGGTGTCCCGATTTAATGAGATTTTGGGCCCATCAAACTTTCATTAATTTACAAACCTGAGCAAATTCCAGTAGCATAAATTCCAGTTGCATAAATCACTCCAAACACAAATATTACAGTAGCAAATACAAACACAAATCAGTAGAAATACAAACACAAATCACTCCAAACTCCAAATCCAGTAGCAAATACAAACAAAAATCAGTCCAAGTTCTTCTCCAAATCCTACAGTAGCAACATTTTGTGATTCTTGAATCACAAAATACAAATACAAATCAATGAACAACAAAACTAAGAGACTTTGAAGCCTACTCTCTCTTTGTTCTTCATTAGTTATCCGGGTTGAGATTCAATACCTACGAAGGGTATACGGCTCATAGCTTCTGGATTTTGGTTCGTGTTCTTCATTAGTTATCCGGGTTGGGTTATGGTGATGGAGATGAGATCGATTGATTGAGTTATAGTGATGGAGATGAGATCGATTGACTGGGTTATGGTGATCGATGGATAGATTTATGGTGATGGAGATGATATTAAAGAATAAAGAGAGTTGGTTGGGACTTGGGAGAGAGAGATAAGATTCTATGAAGTTGGTATTGGTACTTAGTCAGTCAAAAGATGGTACTTATCTCTGAAGTTGGTATTGGTACTCAGGCATAATCGGGACAGCCGGGTTAATG
This sequence comes from Artemisia tridentata subsp. tridentata, assembly GCA_021014915.2. Taxonomy (NCBI): domain Eukaryota; kingdom Viridiplantae; phylum Streptophyta; class Magnoliopsida; order Asterales; family Asteraceae; genus Artemisia; species Artemisia tridentata. The sequence goes on along the minus strand of CP139508.1, from coordinate 137,535,013 downwards.
TCGGTTTTCAACCCGACCCGACCCGAAACCGACTTTCACTAATTGTTAAAACCGACTCCCGACCCGAGAAGCTATTTTTCGGTTTCGGGATCATCGGTTTATGTCGGGATCGGGTCGGTTGTCGGGACTCGGGCGGTTTTGCTCACCCCTAGTACAATGTATCTAGCCCTAGACACACTCCATGCCCTCTCCTAAAAACTCTTCCACTTGTCACCCTTCACCATCAAGAACCCTTTCCATTGGTAGATAAAACCCTAGAACAATATTCAGCCACATCGCCCCTCTTCTCTACTCCTCCAAGTGGCACCATTTTCTGGTTTATCTCCATACCATGTCCCCTCCTAAAAAAACATAAACCCTAGTATTCCTTCTTATAAATAGCAACCATGTTTCACCCTTCCATCTCACATTCATACGACCCAAACCCTAAAGACAAACCCTTTCCATTTCAATTCTAAACACAGTCTTAAATACACTCTTAACACAAACTTAGAAAGACCAGAGAAGAGGAGGAACACTGGAAAACTAAGGTCGAATCAATCCAAGTCCAAAACCCTAGTCGAATTCTATACTAAGTAAGTGTTATCAACCTTATTTTATTTCAGCTTTTATTTATGTTATATATTTAGAAACACTATATAAACATTACCTAATAGTAACTAATAATAGAACATGATCAAAAACAAACCATACTATTGTTTCATCTCTTAACTGTTCGAACAGAACCCTGACACCCTCTATATATTCGAATAATTGTCTAAACAAATCAAGAACATATGAAATATGTTAAAACATATCTAAGTATATCATATCTCATGTAAAAAGTTGGTTAAAAAGGTTTAAAATCTCAAAAACCCTAATCGGGTCTTCTTCTGTGTTTTATCGAGTGGTAAATAACCCCAGGAGGCCAAGTTTCGACCTCAAAACCAAACCCCAAACGACCTTATAAATTTCTGGTTTTTGGCACATGTTTAGATCACTCAACAAACTAAAATTAGAAACGAGAATCATTGAAAATGATCAAGTATTCATTAAAATACCGAGTCTCAAAATCTGTTGCATGTCACTATAAGTAGGAAGGATATTTTCAGTTATTTAGTTTTATTTCAGTCGACTAGTCACCTTACTTAGGACTTGATTTTCGACCCTCAAACGACTTTGGAAAAATCTAATTTTTAGTATGTTAAAAGTTCACATGGCAAACTTATTTTAGAAACAAGAATCATCAAAAACGATCAATTGAGTCGAAAGTTATTCAAGTCCAAAGTTGCCCCCAAATCGCTAAACCAAAACCTTTGATAATCGGTTATTATTCCTCTATTTTAGTCGACCAACCTAACATGTTCCAACTAAGTTTTCGAACCCTTTTAGATCTTTAAAAATTCTAAATCTTTGGCATACTACAATTCATATAGCGAATTATTTTTAGAAAGAAATATTTTGAAAAACCATCGAGTGGTTTAGAAAATATTCGAGTCCAAAGTTGGCCTGTCGCTAGTTTTAAAACAAATTTTCAGATTTTATATTTTGAACTAGTTTGGTCGCTCGATTTTGAAACAGATTTTGATCTTCAAACCAACTTCAAAAATTACAAACCTTGGTTCATTTTAAAGTTGACCTAGCTGCCTTTTATTAAGAACTAAGAACATGAAAAATCATTTAGTATTCGCTAAGATATCAATGTCCAAAGCTCTAGCCAAGTCCTATATTTTATAAGTAAGATTTTTTTTATTAAATTAAAGTTTTCAGGGTTGATTTTGTAAAAGGGTTATTTTTGGCAATATTAAATAAACAGGATAGAAATTGTCATTTCTAAAACTTAAGGGTAGAAACTGTTATTTCCCAAAAGTTCAGGATATAAACTGTCATTTAACCAAACCTTAGGGATTAAAGTGTAACTTTTCATAACCACTATTTTTATCATTTCTATTCCAACTCAATATAAACATGACATGTTTATTTTATTGACGAACGAACGAAAGATATATATTTAACAAAACTTATAAATAAAAGATAAGATAAAATCTTACTTTTGAAACTACATATTGGCTCAAGTAAGCATTTAACCATCAACCACACAACGAAACAGAACAAAATGAAATAAACATATAATCATCAGAAATGATTACTAAATATTGGCATAACAACCCAGGTTCATTGTCCGGAGACGTTTATCAACTTTCTTTCATTTGTTTTCCATCCAGATTGCTAAAGGTGAGTTCATAACCCCTACTTTTACATGTTTTGAACTATTTTTGGGGGAGATACATGCTCAATTATCTGTTTTTTACTTTCATAGGCAATTCTAAACTTTTACATATTAATTTGAGTTTCATAGCCCTGTTTCATATGAGATATTTTAAAAGATATATTGGCAAACACTCTTGCATTATGAATCACTAATGGACGTTTTCCCGTATTAAACACAAGTAATTTTCCAACGTTATCCTTATTTTATTGCCTTACTCTAAGTTTAATCAAAGCCAAAAGACCTCCCATCATGAACCTCTAATCACCGACTCTCTTAGGGTGAGCGCGAATATTGTGGATAGTACTATTGGGCTGACAACCCCTTTGTGTTACCGTAACGTAACCCAAAGCATTATATTTGAGATGAATAAAGAGATGTGGCAATCTCCTACCCGGGGGTAGGGTTACCTACATTTAATTATGGGGTAACCAATACATCATTAGCTCATGACTGTTGATGTTCTGTTAATGTTTTGCGTTTCATGAGGCTTAGCGCAATAAAATACATCTTTCCCTAATAATAATTGTAAATGTTGCAATTATTTCATTTAATCTTGTGTTTAAATGGTTTGAACTGGACTAAACGAAGTATTTCTGAATAACTAAAAAAGGGCTTATTTTTCGAAATATGAAAAGAGCTTATTTTCTGAAATATTGAAAAAGGATTAATTATGAGTAACTGGAACAAATTATTTTGACATCAGAAACTGGCTTATTTTGGAATAACTGGAACCATCATATTTCTGAATAAATGAAACCTTTTCATTTACGCAACTTTATGAATTCACTCAACCTTTGTGTTGACGTTTTAGCATGTATTCTCAGGCTATCGGAAGCATGGATTGGCACGGGATTGGCTATGGACTATGTTATCATTCAAACCAAAAATATATTTTTATACATGTATTTTGAGAACCTCCTGCTGGGACCTGCATATTGTAACTCTGATATAAATGAATGATAACAATTTTATCTAAAAACGTCTCTTTTCGAGTCGTTTTCTATTATCATGACTGTGAACTATTTAGTAACTCCCCAACTTATATTTCCGCTGCGAATATCAAAAACGTGGATGTTACAATAGTAGTATGTCTCCACGTGATGTGATAGTCTTCGAGCCGACATGCTCACACTATTTGGTGTCATGATCTTCAGCATCAGAGTTTGCAGAAGCTGTGTTAAAGGTCTTTAGGTTGATCATGACTTCTTTGATTAAGATGATGATGTAGTGTGAACATGTGGTAGAGGATTGGCATCTTGTCTGCAACCAGCTACAACCGCAACCAGCTACAGCATCCAATAGCTACAATCGCCAGAAGTTCTTGCATACGACAGTTAGCAATAAAATGTCCGGTACTTACAGGTTCGGACTTCGAGATTGTTAACAGCATAGTGTGAAAACTCTCTCTAATCCTTACCAAGACCGTTTCTAATCGAAAACCCACAGAGGGCTTTTTAAGATCGTACCGTAGCATATCAACGATTAGGTGAGTCGCTGGAGATTACTCCACGACTGTAGACCATTTGAAACCGCCGTGATCACTAAGCGTAATCCCTAGGGAATTACCGAAGTGGCCTAATTTCAGGGATGCTTGATGTTGACCCTGGCAGGAATTTCCATTCAATCATTGAGAATTACATTTGTAAATTCTCTCATAAATGTTCTGGCAGATTGCTAAGATCTGCGTAGGACTCATGAGTTTACAACTGGTGTCCTTAATGTTGAACAACCAGTGTAGAAATAATTCGTGTCCCTATGAGATCTTATTATGCATCTCGTGGCTCTAGACTCGATAGTGCGTTTTGATTTAGTGAGCGGAGGCTGGAGAGAACTGCCACCTTTTCAATATCATCAAACTCGGAGTGAGAGAGACGATAGAAATGTATTGAACTCCGTGACAATTGAAACAAGAATCCTTTGAGGGACCTTGAGTGTCTAGGGAGGGTTGTGCAGCGTATCACTGGGTCCATGATACTTTGTCTTCAATGTCAGCAATCAACTAAGTGATTCTGACAGCATATGAATTGACCCGGTTTCTGCCTAAGTTGTTAGGAGGGCTTCTTTCTTTTCACCCTTTATCTTTACAATTCTTTTTCATTCTTCAACCCCTTCAGTGCTTACCGAGACTTCATTACTAGTACCTTGTTGGGTTTGTTCCAGTACTAGCTCCATCTCAGTCGGCACTTTTCCCTTATCCACTTTTCTCCTTTTTTAATCATACCTAAGGACTTTTACACTAACTAGTGGATTGTCCCTGGGTAGATCCCTCCGGCTCTGGCGGGATCGTGGGAACTTGAGCCTAACCTAACCATCCTTATAACTCCATACATTCATTAAAATGGTCGGTCTTTGGCGTACTTCCACGATAGCCATAAACCAAATCTTTGAAAAATCTCTCAAAGTGTTCATGATTCTGAAACACATTTTTACAAACACTTGAGAGTTTTATATATTTCAAATGCTCCCCCTCAATATGTGCTCGATTGATTGTTTTATAAATTTGCACATGTTAGGTAGAGCTCGCACTTTTTGAATTGATCAACTTTCAGTGAACATGACCGATTCGAGACACGCTTACATCACTGGTTAGACCAGCTTGAAATTATTACCCGTCCTGGTCAAGTTCACAGAAAGTTTCTCGAAACGGTACACTCTACTCAGACACATCCTTTTCGAGACACGCTTACATCACTGGTTAGACCAGCTTGAAATTATTACCCGGCCAGGATATGTCCTTTCGATTGATGACAATTTGTGTTTCGTCAATTCATTGGTTACGTCTGAGTCACGATCTCATGCGGTGCCAAATCCTTTTTGTCCATTTGCTCCCCCTCAATATGTGCATCAATATACGAAAGAGTTTAGCACATATGGGAGAGCCTAACGTTTAATTCCAAAACATCACATTTTCATCAGGTTTCATATTTAAATCACATTCTCTCCCCCGATCAAAAATTTCAAACCTTTTGAGATTTGTGATCCCAATTGATTTAAATAAGTTAGAAAATGTGGGAGAAAATGTGTCCGATTTAATGTAGTTTGATGATGAAACATACTATGCTCCCCCTTAAACTAAGAGGGAGATTCACTGCTTATTATGCACAATTCGACAATTATGACACAAATGATATTGACCTTTTTGCGCAGATGATGTAATCACCCGCTTTTTTTAGTGAGTCAGTGGTCAACATCGCTTATCCATCCACCAACAAGTACGTACAAGAATTGTAGATCCCCACTTGGCGAGATCGGAACAAATATTGCTTTGTTTTACTAAAGGTGGTGGTGGTGACGACGGTGTTGTTGTTGCTGCTGCTGCTGATGTTGTTGTCGTGGTGAATTCTGAGCCAATCAATAGAGTTTGAACGTCTGATCACATGGTTAGAGCTGGAACTGGCACATTCATATTGGCTATGGAATCTGCATAAGAATATCAACACAGATATACATACATACAGATACACTGTTCCTTAATAGCTACCCTTCAGCAGCTTGCCACATTATAATATCAAGTTCATCTTATAATCAAACCACAGTCAGGAAATACGTCAAACTACTATTTAGCATGAAGAGCAAATAGCAATCATGCACATGGCAATTCACAGAGATATCTATATTCAACTCAGGATCTCAGGAACATGATTCTAACATGATAGCAATATACCTAAGCGAATCCTGAGAACATATGCACAATATCAACAACAATTAAGCAGTAGTCGACTAACAAGAGTCACACAACATTTGAAACTCATTTCTTCAGATCATACAAATGTCATAGGAGTATTCAAGAACATCAAACACAACTGGTTTTCTTACTTCTTTTAGGTTTTGAGTCTTAAAGTATCTAGAGGATTAAACGAGGATTCCAAAGTGATACAAATGAACCTTCTAGTTATATGAAGCTAGGAAACTATAAGCAAATTGCACATAATGTCCTAAACTTTCTAGCAACTAACACATTTGGCCATTTGATATAAATTTTAGCAATTTCCTCTTCAACTAATACCCCATTAACTGCAAAACCTTTTCAAAGAATATGAATTAATCTAGAAACCCGTTTGATGATATAAAATTTGAATTCACTCTCCCCCTCAATCAATGACCCGTATTCTAGTTAAATATTTGTAGTCGTTGATTGAGTGACAAATTTTATGCACAATCCAAGTATAAAGAGAATTTCAGGTAACACATAATCACCAAGTGTCTCACAAATAATTTTTAGAAGAATCATTGAATGAAAACTATTTGTATGCAAAGAAGATTTCTCTTCTTTTTCAAGAAATGATGCACTGAAACGTACATCAGATCGAAGAAACATGGATATAAAGTAATCCATGCCCAGGTGAACATCAACCAGTTGGAGGAACAGCCGTCTTTTAGGCGACGTGCTTTCCCCATTTTGAAGCGCGGGTTGCTATCTAAAGTAATAGCAAGCCATTTAGACATGTTTTAACCATCCATTTTAACTTCTGCTCGAGCTTCATTTAAAGACCCGTGCCATTATTGAATGACATTTCTAAGTCCGTAAATGTTATCGATAAACAGAAGACATGCCTGGGTGAAACTATTTTTGGTCTTTTCTAATTTTTTAATTTTTATGGTTTTTCTGATTTTACGATTCTCTATTTACAATTAGTAAGATTTCTATATATCTATTTACAAAATGGTATAAGATATGAAAAAAATAATGTAAGAAGCAAAATATATACAAGGATACGAACCAAAAACCATTACTCCTCAGCATCCTGAATCTTTTCCGCTTCCATCATTTGACTTGCTGAAGAGTAACGTGAGCACATTTAATTAGGGATTAATTCAGGCTTTTCACTCTCCCCTAATTAGTGCTCTCCCCCAATATGACAACCTTTCTGATGAACACCCATAATAGAAAGAAGACTTTGGATGAACACCCATAATGTGAAGAAGTCTTTAGATAACCAAATGCATGCCGTCTTTAGTCTTCTAACACATAGCGGAGAATGTAGAGAAGACTGAAGACTAGACCTTCTTCAAGATTGCCAAAAATGGAGAAACAGAATACCAACCATCTTCATCTCACCAAATGCCTTCCAGTAACCTTACATATAACCCATCAGCCCGCAGCATACACATGAGATGATAACACACAACAGAGAATGTAGAATAAACTGACGACTCGGCCTTCTTCAGTCTTTAGTATAACACCAAAGTAACAAGTTGAACCACTAATCATCTATAGTATGTATCCATCCTTGGATATTAAGGCCTGATCACGTGAACCTGTTGTGCGTCCTTGATGTACACATTCTCTCTCCCCTGATGGTTACGATTAATCAGCACATAACGTAGCAGTGAAAAGATAATACCAAGGTAACAAGTTGAACCACTGATCTTCTCTGCGGTTATGACATTTGTCTTCCCGGAATAACTTCAACTAAGAAGAAGTATTAAGCCCGATCACGTGAACCTGTTGTGCGTCCTTGGTGTACACATTTCTCTCCCCTGATGGTTATGATTAATCGGAATCATCATCATGATGTGTACATGTAGCCTAATGACGAATACATGAAGCATTGACTAGAAACCCTTTGATGCTGATTGTACCAGCCCGTGAGACGATGTCGATTAGCATTCCAGGACCATGTTCTTCAACACCTTGATAGACGGAGGAAGATGTAGTGTTGGAGAACCATGGTTTGCACGACTCCTGAACTGACGTATTCAGGAGTCGTATGACCATTTCTTAATCATCAAACAACATGTAGAATAATATTCACCCTTTCCCCCCCTCAAAAATTGCATATGCCTGCCAACTGCAATTTTTGATGATTGAACTAGTGAATATGAATACCATCAATGGTAAGTAGCTCCACTTGACGGTTCTTGAAGACTGACATGTTGTTTATTCACCCTTTCCCCCCCCCCTCAAAAATTGCATATGCCTGTCAACTGCAATTTTTGGTTAAATACGTGAATAAAAATATACTCCAATATGCGCCGATCCACTTGAAGACTGAATAAGCACGGAAAGAGCATAAAACTTGTTGATGAGAATGGCCATAAATAAGAAGATTCCTCTTCTTCCGAAGATAAAGTGCACTCAAGCGTACACTTTTCTTTTCTTTGAAGAACGGGGCCTGAAGTGATGTCAGCAGACGCCATAATGATGAAGAACGAGGCCTGCACTGATGTGTACAGACGTCATATTCAATGAAGAACGAGGCCTGAACTGATTTGAACAGACGTCATTTCTCTTATTTCTTCTTCTCTCAACTAACTCGATACCAACCCCATTATCATTTTGTCGGCTTGATGTTGTGACCACTGATGGAGAAAAACCCAATATGATGAACTTGAGACTGAAGTAACATAACCCGAAATTGTGACTTAAACTTGTACTAATGCGAGACAAAGAGCGGTATAGAGACTTCGTGTAACATTGAATCCCTAAGTACTCTATACTCTTCAACCAACCAACCATCAAGTATAAGACGTACATCACCTCTTGGATATCCACAACTTCGTGTGACACTGAGCACTACAACGTGACTCCTTAAAGTGATAGTTATTTTGTAATAGGGAGAAAGAAAAAAATAACTAGATATCCAAGTCCTCGTCATTGTAAAGGATGAAAGCTCGAACAAGGATCTCGAAGATTCTTTATCCAACCTCCCCGATATCTTCAGATACTAAGTACACGCACCCATGAAATTTCACCTCAGCCTCAAATAAATAATAATGAATTAACGCCGTAGTCACATCTTGTGGTTAATGCACAGATCTAGCCCTTTTCGATGATTTAACTGAACTTTGATAATGATTTTAACCCGATCACGGTCAAGAGCGCATAACCCATCATCGCGGGATTTTACAAATCTGTGATTTAAACCGAGAAATAAGTTGTTTCGCGGGATTTTACAAAATCAAGAAGAAACCGTGAGATAGTAACAGATTGAATGTGGCATGACTGATTTGATTTTGGAGAACATCAGTTTGGGTTAAGAATATCCCAGGAGAATTACAGATCACATCACAACTTTTAGGACCTTTGGCCAACTAACCAACCTTGTACACAGATTAGTGACCACTTGATGAAGGAAACCCGATATACCAATACTGAAAACTGAAGTAGAAGTCCCCAAATTTGTTACTTAAGCTTGCACTAATGTTGGAAGAACGAAATAGAGAATTGATGCTCCAAGAAAATCTCTAAGTGCTCAATACCCAACCAAAGTATGAGACATTAACACCTCTTGCGATTATCGACATCGTCATTGACGTGTGACACTGAGTACTCCAATAACTCTTAAGTGATAGTTACCCCGACTGCTGGTAACTAGATAACCCAAGTCTTCAACTTACATCTTAAGCACGAGCAAGTTATCATTGAAATCATGCATCCAACCATCCCCGATTTCAAGATAAAATAGGTAGACTCTTTCGTGAAATCCAACTTCACTCTCAAGCAAGGAATACCAAATTAACTTCGTGATCATTTTGTGCGGTTGAATAGTCAAAGGGAGGAGAAACATGCGCTAATTCTTAGCAGTGCCCATGACTCATAGTCAGTCCTATCAAACAAAGCTGTCTGACCCAACTACTTGGATGTTATCAGGTGCAGTGCATGGAATAGTTGTCGTACTGTGTACAGGATTTTACAGTTCTTGAGATTTAACCGATAAATAAATTCAAGAACAAACTGCACAAAAATAAGTATCAAACTGCTGAAATCTTAGGCAATTTGCTAAGACCCAAACCACTGAAACTGGAACCGCTAATATTCAAACTGCTGGAGACTGAACCACTGAATCCTGAATCGCTACGATCTGACCCGCTATAACCGGAACAGCTAAGATTCAAACCGCTGGAGACTGAACCGATACGATCTGACCCGCTGTAACCGGAACTGCTAAAATTCACATCGCTGGAGATAGAACTGCTAGGAAACACGCGCTAATTCTCCCCCTCAAAAAGGGCATGCAATGACCTTTTTGCCAAAGCTGAGAGTCCGTGATGTTTGTGAATTTGTCAGGCACAATACATGGAAAGAGACACATAAAACTACTACAACGAAGAAGGTGATTAAGACTCTCTTGTAGTAACCCCTCATTTGTCTCCTCATCAGTGGTTTAGCAGATTAAAAATTCCCTGAAGCTCATAATATGCCAACACCGCTTGATGAAATATGTTTAACTATAGAATGTGTAACGGGTTAAAACATGTCTCTGAACAAACCACCTCCCGTCTTTAAGTCTGACCACTCTTGAGAAGATCTTGTACTACAATCCCATTAGAAGCTTGAGAACCAACAATCACTTGATGAAGCTTGATAAAGGACAAGTTCGCGACTTATACTTGCACTAAATTTGTGATTTAGAACCTATATTGAGCACAACAACGTAACTACTTTAAATATAGGTAGTGATATATACCCAGCCTTCCATCCTTTATTGTATATATCCACTTCTTGAACACCCAATTCTAACCACCTTAATCACCTTAAATTGCAAATTGTGATTTAGAACCTATATTGAGCACAACAATGTAACTCCTTTAAATATAGGTAGTGATATATACCCAACCTTCCATCCTTTATTGTATATATCCACTTCTTGAACATCCAAGTCAAATCTCCTTAAATACGCTCGAGCAAGGGCCATCAAACATCGTGCATCCATCCACCCCGAGATGTTTGTGACACTAAGTACACCAACCCGTGAATTACCAAACCAACCAAGCTACCATCATTTCCCAATTCCTACCGATCTCGCAGCACAAACTTATCCCGAAAAATTGGTCAAACCCCATAAGTTTTATTATGCCTAAATCCAAGTCCAACCTACTTGTCCAAGCTTACTTTCACGGGATTTTACAGCACTTGAGATTTAAACCGAGAAATCGAATCTTTCGCGGGATTTTCTAAAATCTACAAGAGAAACCGTGAAATCAACAAGAATAGCTTAGAGTGAAGTGCAATACTAATCTTCGAAATTCAAGTCACAGAAGTCAAATCACAACTTGATCAAATTGCAACAAGTCAAGTCACAGATTGTCAATTCTCAACAAGTCAGATTGCAATTGACCGAATCGCAATTAGTCAAATTGCAAGTGTTAACCCGCAATGACAAATCCCAACTGGTCAAATCGCAGTCAGTCAAGTCGCCACAAGTCAAATAGCAACTTGTCAATTTGCAATTAACCAAATTGCAATTTGTCAACTGTAGCTCAAATCGCAAGGATCAAAATGCAGGATCACTCAAATCGTGGGCACTAATAGGACAACTCTGCCAAATCCACAACTCTGAATTCACGTAGACATTCATAAACCCAAATACGAGCCGTGACGTGTGTATCCTCCTGAGATTTTATATGTCCAAAATACCACTCTCATGTATCAACAATTTGCGTCCAAAATTTTTGTGAAAGAAAAAAAAATCAGATAGCAATTTTATATCTCCAATGTGCGCAGGCCATCATTTCAGTACATGAGACTGATATCGTCCAATCCAAAAATAAACACGATCAAACACCCCTTTGTCACCTTTAGGATAGGTAGAAGCCCAAACAATAATAATAACCCAAATTCTAATCCAAACATAATCCGGCCTCTTAAGTACCAATAGATTACTCTAAATCACTGATATAAGAGACCATATCCCACCATAACCCTAATTAGATGCATCTCAAATACACAGCCCCCATATCATTATTATCTCTTCCAAACCCTAAGCTTGACGCCATACGCCTCCTACATCTCCACATCTCCTCTTCACATCAACAACCATCTAATCTCATTATCAATCAATCCAAACTCACAGAAAAACGAATCAACACAGATCCTTAATCGGTTTGTTTATACACTAACCGTACCATGAACCTTCTTGGCTCTTCATTCTTATAAAAGGTTTAAAAGACCTTCACGATCTTTAGATAAAGGTCTAAGGTAGGTATATCATTATATGTTTTTCGTTTTGTTTAAACCGAATAAGAGGAAAGATCACAACTACAGTTTTTGTTCTTTCTTTTAAAAGATTCAAACATTCAACAGAAGTTTACACTTCTAACTCGATCTATGTTCTCATTGTATGTTAACGAAAGAAAGGAAGATAAGAACAGATTTGTTATTTATCTTTCCTTTAAATTTCAGATATTAAACTGTGAATCTTGCAAACACAAAGATCGATGATGGTAAATCTCTCATGGCTTGATATTTGAGCGAACCTTGGTTTGTACAAAGAGATGACTGAGATCTTTTAATTGTTGTTGTTGATGTATGGATGGTTTGGAGAAGGTTTCATGACGAATTGTTATAAGGTAGTTGCTTTAGGAACTTTTGATGTTGTGAAATATAAGTGAGCAGCAGTGATGGATTTGTGGGATTAGATATGGATTTGTTATGGTTTGATTTTGGTTATTGTGTCTCGGATCTGTTCTTCCTCATCCTCATTTCAGTTTTCTTATTTCTTGTGGTTGACTGATGATGAATATAGGCTGTAGACACGAGTCAGTGGTAGGTTTGGTTAGTGGTCTAGTTTTCTGCTTCATCTCCTTTCTTTTTAATACTTTCACTTTTCTTGACTGGTCAACTGTGGCCCACTGCTACAGTCACAAAACCGCTACAGTCACAACCGCTGCAGTCACAAAACCGCTAGTCACAAAACCGCTGAAGATTAAACCGCTAATAGCAAACCGCCAAAAAGTCAAAACGGCTACAGTCACTAAACCGCTAGGACCCAAATCGCTGAAGATTAAACCGCCAAAAAGTCAAACTGCCAAAAAGTCAAACCGCCAGGACTGGTCAAACCGCTGTTGACTGGTACACAACAAACCTGTCACTTTCAACTCAGTTTGTCTTCTTTCTGGTTTTAGTTAAGCTCCAAACAGCACTCCCAATATTCACCAAACCGCTATCAAGAAATTAAGCAAAACCTCTACCAAGAAATGCTTTCAAAACAGCTACCAAGAATCACAATATTTTAAACCCAAAATAAAACACAAGCAGTGTGAGTTGATAAATCTTGAGCCACCATAAACCAAGAGAAAAGGCAGTAACCAGTATCAACCTTTTTCGATCATACATTTGACCAAAAATAAACCAAAAAGGACTGAAATACCCAAGAGTTCGAGCCAAAGAACATAAAACACGGGAGAGAGAAAATGGAAGCCACAAATCGCTACCAAGAATGATCTATCGATATGCACTGAGACACCCAGTTATGAAACAATCACTTTTAAAAAATTTAGGCCCAAACTAGATTTACTTGAGCAATCAGTTAAGGCCCAATACACAACTGATGAAGCGAAAAGTGTACCGCTTTTAGGGGGTCATTTAAGCCCTAAATCGTATTTATTTGATCAAATATTGCCCTAAATCGTTCCTTTTGTCATTTTAGGTACTTTGGAGAAGAAATCTGGAAAAGGAAGCATTTTGGATGTTTTTGGAGCATAAAAGTGAAGAAAACGACAAAGTCTCAAAAATATGCTGGAAAGTACATGTGACGGCGTCAAGCTCTATTGTGACGCCGTCAGCCCTTGATAAGCCAGAGAAATTTTGGAAGATTAAAGGGGGACGGCATCAAGAAGGTCGTCAGGCCTTGATAAGCCAGGGAGGATTTTGGAGGATTAAAGAGAGACGGCGTCAGGAAGACCATCCGGGAACCCTAGACACGGCGAGGTGACGGCGTCAAGATCTACAACGTGACGCCGTCAGCCACTAAGTTCTATATATAGTTTTGCAATTTTTTGTCATTAGTGTGCAACTTTGTGAGGAGAAACCCTAAGACGAATTTCTGCCATTTTTAAGGGTTTTCATACCCTTGGATCTCCCATGTTTAATTGAAGATAAGTAATCACTTAATCAATCAATATGTCTATGTGTTGTTTGATTATATCTTGTTCTTGTCTTTTGATTAACATGCTAGGCTAGATTTATCTTGTGTTTGCTTAGATCTAATGAAACCTAACTATTGATTATTAGTTGTTAGTGTGTTGTTAATTGTATTGGATGATTGTTTATCGATGTTAGGCTTAAGAAAACTGGCTAACCTCCTATACGGTAACTTGCTTGAACGTCTTAAGAAACATAAACCAATGCGTACTAGGTTTATATGGTTGTATTTAATGCATGAGCGAATTCTAGTGATCCCATGTTAGGAGCTTCTTAGCCGGCTCGACATAGGAGTGAAGTAGGAGCTTGTAGAGTTGGGGAAGTACGTACGCCACCCCACGATTGGTATTAAGGAATACACCCGTCATCCACGCAATTAATACACACTAATCAACCGGTAAAAGATAGTTAGGGAGTAAGGAAATCTAAATAAACACATTTCTCTCCATATAAGTTTCACAACCTTTTCATTTTCTGTTACTTTATTTTATTTGCATTTGTAGTTATTTGGGTTAGTTGACTAGCAACTAATTCCGCCCACTCCTTCAAACCCGAGATTTTACTTGCTTGTATAAAAATATAAAAAATACAAAAAAGAATCTTCCCTCACCCTTAGACCTATTAGAGTAGTTTTTCAATCCTAACGACACTATTCCCCTAGAGAACGATCAATCCCCCGGTACTTGCCACTACACTATACTACATCGGTCAGGTACACTGCCTGGTGGGGATTGCAAGCTTCTCGAGATCCCTCGAGAGGTAAAACCTGTTGTAAGGTCGCAAAACCACGCATCAAGTTTTTGGCGCCGCTGCCGGGGAATAGTTATTGTTTAGGTTGAATTTTTATTTTATTAGGTCTACTCACTAGATTCCTTTCTAGTGAGATTTTTATTTTATTTTTCTAGATTTTCTTTAGTCTATCTTTTTTTCTTCGTTTCTTTGTTCGTAACCATTACCATCCGACATCATGGAAGGTGGTAATATCCTTGATCCCAACAACCCACCACCACAACAACACCCACCTCCTAGAGCCCGTACCTTAGGAGACTACTCCCGTCCTAGCCACCATGGCTATCGAAACACCATTGAGCTCACTCAAGGAGCCAATGTCACTCCCTTGCGATCCGACACCATCCGGTTGGTGCAAAGCGGATGCGCATTCCATGGACTTCGTTCCGAAGATCCTAATCAACATCTCAAGGACTTTCTCAAAATTGTAGACTCCATAGACCTTGATGTTGCCACTCGAGAGACGACCCGACTGCGTCCCTTTCAATTCTCTCTGCGGGACCAAGCTAGTCAATGGCTAGAGCGTCTACCCGCAGGATCCATCACCTCTTGGGATGATCTCACCACTCGTTTCCTTGCTCAGTTTTTCCCACTAGGAAGAACTACCAAGCTAAGGAATGATATCTTGATGTTCCAACAACGTCAAGGCGAAACCCTCTACGAGGCATGGACTCGATTCAAGGACTTACTCCAAAAAGTCCCTCACCATGGCATAGAACTTTGGCTCCAAGTCCAAATCTTCTATGACCATATCAATCTCTCCACGAGGCAAACCATTGACTAATCGGCCGGTGGTAAGCTACGTAATCTAAGTGCGGAACAATCATGGGCTCTCCTAGAAGATCTTGCACTTTATGACAACGAAAGTTGGTGTGATCCCCGTGATTTGAATAAAACGGTCAAGGCAATATCTTTGCCTTCGAACAATTCAAGCACTTCCGACCGTAGGATCATAGAACTTGAAGACCAAGTCAAATTTCTTATGAAATCCTACGAGGCTCCTAAACCTTCAGGCCAAGTGAACAAAATCACTTCGTCATGTAAATTATGTAGTGGTCCCCACGACACTCGTGATTGTGTGGAACTCCCCGAACAAGATTTTGCGGATTACGCATCCTCACGTACCGACGGAGCGGGAGACAAGTGGTACACTTTCAAACCCGAGCCAAACCCCTACGGTGATTCATACAACCCCTCATGGAAAAATCACCCAAACCTTAGATTGAAACAAAACCAAAACGCACAACAAACCAATTCTTCCAACCCACCTAATCGTTTCCAATCAAGCGGTTCCAACTCGAATCGTACTTTCAATAACAATCCTTCTAACAATTATGGTAGTACCAATAACTTTGAAGGATTGATGGCCCAATTTATGGCATCTCAAGAAGCTCGTTTAGCCAAGTTTGAATCCGAATTCAATCAACAACAAACGGAGATGACCAATAAAATTGACAACTTATTGAAAGCCCTCAACAACCAAGTGCTATCACCTCCACATAAGGACGCTAGGAACACAAATAGCGGACCCCAAGTAAAAGACCCCTCTTCATCCAAACACGTCCACTTCATCAACATTGTCACTATTAAACCAATTGATAGGAATGAGGATAATGGTGAACCTGAGGATGAGGTTAAGAAAGTCGAGGTTGATAAAGAAGTTAGGAAGAGTGAGATTGAAGAAGTAGATGATGATGAGGACTACTTCAATAGGCTACCCACTTAAGGAAGAGCGCGCATATCATACAAACTTATTCGATGACCCGAGACACCATACTTCCTAGGTAGACCAATCATAGAAATAGGCGACCCTTCTAATCTCAACATACCATGCAACATCGGACATTTACATGGTGGAAAGCCTACATCGACCTTAGATCACCCATAAACATCATGACTAGAGCCCACTACAACTTTGATAATGAAAGATCAACTTGGGTATAGGATGTTCCCTGATAAGGGTTGGATGAGTAACTTCACGGGAAGAGTTAAGGGATTACCGGTTTATGTAGGAAACTTCACCTATGTCACCGACTTTGTAATTGTAGAAGATATCCTCCCAATAGTCGATGCATCCTTAACTCAAGTAGTTTTTGGAAAACCATTTGTTGAGGTCTCTAGAATGACTTATGAACCTTCCTTAGTGATAGTTAGATTTAAGGATGAGACCGATGAGGTAAACTACCAAATGCCATATAAGATAGAGCAATTCCAACACTTGTCAAATGTTGAGAAGGAGCTTAAGCAAGCGGTCTACTATAGGAATGATGAGGATAGAAATAAAGGAGTAGACTATGTTATGGAAAGGATATCCGGTTTCTAAAAGGATATTGTTTGGAATTAGGACCGGAATATAAAACCGGAAATGAGATTGGCCTAGGAACCGTGACCAATGATGGAGTCACGTAATGTACGGTGACTTTGAGTCTAGCTACAAGACTCGTTAATAAAGAAAAGCGCTTCTTGGGAGGCAACCCAAGCTTTATTTGCTTTGTGTGTTTATTTATTTGTTTGGTTGTTTGATTTTATTTGTTTCCGTATGTATGTTTAATTTTTATTATTATTGATTCATGTTCAAAACTAAATTGTGAAAATGCTTTATCTTGTTTTTAACTTCGTCTTAACTACATATAAAGGTATTTTGCAAAAGATAAGTGTAAGGGAAATCCAAATCGGTTTATTAGAACACAAATGAACATGAATAGTAACAATATTAAATTAACATACATATTAGTAATTGTTTGAGTCAAATGCTTGTATCGAGTCACAATGATATTTTGCAGGATTTCCAGGAAGTAAGGTATAGGTTTTTCCAGAAATTTTCCGGAAACTTAACATGAGAATTCTGTCAGATCATTTCTGACGGCGTCAGGCATTACAACCTGACGGCGTCAGGTTTTAATTTTCTTAAATTTTTGAAAGTTTTGTTTTCATAAAAAGTTTTTATTAAATCTCTAACTTATAAACTCCAGGAATCTGCAAAATTATCATTCCACAAGCATTATATCCTTATATAGAATTTATCCCGCCGATGTTATGCAGGTTTTCGTGTTTGTTTTCTCAGGTTTAACAGGTTATTTTGGACAAGGAGATGTATGTGGAATCAAGCTTTTGGCGATGCTTTAGTCTTGAAGCT
Organism: Artemisia tridentata subsp. tridentata; assembly: GCA_021014915.2. Classification (NCBI taxonomy): domain Eukaryota; kingdom Viridiplantae; phylum Streptophyta; class Magnoliopsida; order Asterales; family Asteraceae; genus Artemisia; species Artemisia tridentata. The sequence continues at coordinate 137,516,971 of CP139508.1, read as the reverse complement.
TCTACATTCTCTTGGAAGAAGATCTAACCATGTTACCTCTTTATCCACCAAACGAATCAGGGGAGTATTTGATTTCATTCTTTTACCTTATTTACTTTTACATCTTGTTATTTGAACATTGGGGACAATGTTCATCTTAAGTGTAAGGGGGGTAAAGTACGATACTTTAGAGAATGCTATTACGCTTGATTTTTGTTTGTTTAATGGTAGATGTGTAATAAAACTAAGATACATACCTGTTAGGGCAATTTTAGTGCCAAATTTAAAATTTTTTACAATATATAGGAGTGAAACTTTGATCTTAATGAGCGTCTCATGGATAGGAGTTATATGACTAGCACAAAACCGTACCACTAAAAAAATTTTCCACCCCCAAATATGTGAGGATCGCCCCTAGAATTGGTAGGAAAAGCATTTACGCTATGATGTGTGTACCGGTAGCACTTAGATTCTAGAACTTGCGTTAGGACCATTCCGAGGCCACAAGTGAGACTACATTCGTGCAGTTAGATTTACTACATGATAAGAGGCATTATGATTAACCCATTGTTTTACACCTGTGTTTTTGTTATAATTACATTGGCTACATTGGTCAAGTAATTCTCCCACACCCTTTGCGTTGTACCCATTTTTGGTACACGATACCCCTAGTACACCCCTCAGAGCCTATCTTTTCGTTTCGACCTTTAAGCATTTTACTTAAAGGAAGAATTTGTTACACCCCACTTAAATGTACACCCAAATCGCCTTAGCCTACCTTGTATGCACTCATTTTTTGTGCATTATTGTGACAACATTTGTTTAAACCCCAAGTTAATTATCTAATTGATTACATGGTTGCTAAGTCGAGTCATATCCTTGTACATATTGTTTTGGGACGATTGGGACTCATGGGTAAAGTACTAGTGTAATGGAGTAATGGGGAAGAACAACATTATTACCCCCATATGTGCTAAATATTTTAAAAGTACTCCAAGTGTTTCGATTATCTTAATTCGAGTTGATAGAATAGTAATTGTAAAGTTATGTAAAAGTTCAAGTGTAAGGGGAATGCAACGCCCCTATGATGTATTATTTTGGATGGTAGGGCAAGAGTGTATGAAAAAAAAAAAAAAAAAAAAAAAAAAAAAAAAAATCAAGAAAATACAAAAAAAATGAGAAAAAGAAGAGTAGAAAAAACATACGGACTACCATCCCGTTTCATTTTATGTTTATTTTATCTTTTTGTTATTTTTTTTCATTAGCTTAAGTCGAGTCTAGTCTTGGCTTAGCAACGCCATATTGTACATGTAATTAATCAAGATCTTTAACTCGCCACCAGTAAAATATCCCTTATCCAACAAATCCGTGTTTATCATATCCCTACACCTAACGTTATAACCCGTTTAAAAGCCCTCCTTGATAGTTTATCTTAGGTGCCTACGCCTAGTGGAGGAGGTTTTTGATCCTTTCCCAAGCCTATGGTAAACTATTTGCTATGACAGGTAGTGAGAGATATTATCCGTTTTCATTTATGAGAAATACTTTTATGACACCTGAGAGATGTGAGTATCTAAACACTACTTGTGAGGTGCTAGTTTGTAATCTCCGTGCTTATTATGATTAAAGTGGAACGACTAATTGTTGTAATTACTTTTATATTAGCATTAAATGACCCCTAAATTGTATTTTGATTAGAATAAAAGCGCATTTGCTTGAGGACAAGCAAATCTCAAGTGTAAGGGTATTTGATGAAGCGAAAAGTGTACCGCTTTTAGGGGGTCATTTAAGCCCTAAATCGTATTTATTTGATCAAATATTGCCCTAAATCGTTCCTTTTGTCATTTTAGGTACTTTGGAGAAGAAATCTGGAAAAGGAAGCATTTTGGACGTTTTTGGAGCATAAAAGTGAAGAAAACGACAAAGTCTCAAAAATATGCTGGAAAGTACATGTGACGGCGTCAAGCTCTATTGTGACGCCGTCAGCCCTTGATAAGCCAGAGAAATTTTGGAAGATTAAAGGGGGACGGCGTCAAGAAGGTCGTCAGGCCTTGATAAGCCAGGGAGGATTTTGGAGGATTAAAGAGGGACGGCGTCAGGAAGACCATCCGGGAACCCTAGCCACGGCGAGGTGACGGCGTCAAGATCTATAACGTGACGCCGTCAGATACTAAGTTCTATATATAGTTTTGCAATTTTTTGTCATTAGTGTGCAACTTTGTGAGGAGAAACCCTAAGACGAATTTCTGCCATTTTTAAGGGTTTTCATACCCTTGGATCTCCCATGTTTAATTGAAGATAAGTAATCACTTAATCAATCAATATGTCTATGTGTTGTTTGATTATATCTTGTTCTTGTCTTTTGATTAACATGCTAGGCTAGATTTATCTTGTGTTTGCTTAGATCTAATGAAACCTAACTATTGATTATTAGTTGTTAGTGTGTTGTTAATTGTATTGGATGATTGTTTATCGATGTTAGGCTTAAGAAAACTGGCTAACCTCCTATACGGTAACTTGCTTGAATGTCTTAAGAAACATGAACCAATGCGTACTAGGTTTATATGCTTGTATTTAATGCATGAGCGAATTCTAGTGATCCCATGTTAGGAGCTTCTTAGCCGGCTCGACATAAGAGTGAAGTAGGAGCTTGTAGAGTTGGGGAAGTACGTACGCCACCCCACGATTGGTATTAAGGAATACACCCGTCATCCACGCAATTAATACACACTAATCAACCGGTAAAAGATAGTTAGGGAGTAAGGAAATCTAAGTAAACACATTTCTCTCCATATAAGTTTCACAACCTTTTCATTTTCTGTTACTTTATTTTATTTGCATTTGTAGTTATTTGGGTTAGTTGACTAGCAACTAATTCCGCCCACTCCTTCAAACCCGAGATTTTACTTGCTTTTATAAAAATATAAAAAATACAAAAAAAAATCTTCCCTCACCCTTAGACCTATTAGAGTAGTTTTTCAATCCTAACGACACTATTCCCCTAGAGAACGATCAATCCCCCGATACTTGCCACTACACTATACTACATCGGTCAGGTACACTGCCTGGTGGGGATTGCAAGCTTCTCGAGATCCCTCGAGAGGTAAAACCTGTTGTAAGGTCGCAAAACCACACATCAACAACAATATTGGTAACCAGAAAAAAATATTCAAACAAACAAATAAGCAACAAATATTCAATAGATAATGTTCGAACAGTACCACGAATCCAAAAGAAATAGAAACCACACACAATCAATCGAACCTAACCATGGCTCTTGATACCAATTGTAAGATCTAACCTTATTGATTGTGTGGATGATTCGGGTGGTCTTGGGTTATGGAAGATGAGATCCATGGTGGAGTTTTAGAGAGAAGTTAGAGAGAGGTAAGGGAAAACTTGAAATCAATTAGATTGTAGGTGAAATGTGACAAGATTTCCAACCCTTCCCAAGTGTGGGAAGGGCTTTATATAGTTACTAATATTGTGCCCCTAGTGGGCTGTGGAGTGAGCTGACAGTGGGGAAAGCCCCGACCCACTCCACAAATATAAATACGACTAAACTAATAATACTAATAATACTAATATTACTAAACTAATATTAATAAGCCTACGAGCTATGTAAATGCTAAATAGATAATCGGGGTGACCGAGCCTTCATCTGAATATTTATATTCCTAACAGATTGGTTGATCTTTGGATTCAAATAACTTTATGACCATTTGATCTTTTTACGAGATTCTTCTTCCTAAAAATAGTTAGCTAGGTGATTTATATTTTGGCCAAAACTTAGATTTTATGGAGGTCTTTTAGTAATCGAAAATTAGACTCAAAGTGGGCGAGTTGAACTGTTACTCGACCAGTTTTAAAAATAATAAGACTTAAGATCTTTTCAGTTAGCGATAGAGCAATCTTTGGCACTTGATAACTTTTTAACGACTTGATATTTTTAAGAGGTTTTTCTTCCCAAATTTAGACAGCTATGTGATCTTTATCTCAACCAAAAATCATAATTTTTAGAAGTCTTTAAAGGGTCGAAACAACTCTCTAAAGTTGGGTCGCTGGGCATCATTTTGACAAATTTGGAAAATGGTTTTTATTTTCTAGCGATAGACAGATATTGGAGACTCGATATCTTTGTGATGTGTTAACCAATTTACTCCATTCTTCTTTCTAAATTTAGCTAGCTACGTGATCTTTTAACATGACAAAATCCAGAATTTATGAAGGTTATCTAGTGATCGAATTTTAGGTCCAAAGTTGGGTTGATGGACTGTTCTAGCGATAGAACCACAAAAGAAGAATTGATTGAGTTTTTCGATCTTTTTGATTTTTAGCTATCTTTTAACGTATAATATCATGATAATAAATATATTGATCTTATTTCTAACATGTTTTAAGGTTCCTAGATTTGTTTTCACAAGATTTTAAATATAAAGGGTGTGTTTTAGATTCTGCTCGATTAGGAAGAAAGAAAAGGAAAACGAAAGTATAGCTTTTGGTCTTGTGGTTTATTAGAGATTAATTAACAACATTTTTAAGTGTATTTAAAGTACAAGAAAAGATTGAAAAAGGCTGTGTATACTAACTTGATCTTATTTAGCCGATTAGGGTTTTGTGGGGCGTATGGATTTGGAAGAGAGCACCAATGATTCTTCTTGATCCTAGGCCTTCTAAGTACCTTATTTAGCTTCTAAATAGATTGTTGGTTCAGTAAAAAGGAAGGGTTGGCTGTTTTAAGTGTTGGTTCGAATGGTTTGTGATGAAAAGAAAGGAAAATGGCTTAGTATTTATAGAAAGTTAGGATTAGGGTTTGTGAAAATGACAATGAGGGTTAGGAGGGGACATATGGATATGTTTAATTCTTATTGGTGCCATGTGGATGGAGGAGGGGGAATAGGCGTGTAATATGGAAAAGGGGGTGATGTGGTTTCTTCTTTTCCATACATGTATCTATCTTGGTGATTTCATTGTGATGTGGAGGAGGGGGAATGTGAGGAGGGGATATTTAGTGTAGGTTAGTATTGAGAACTAATTTAGTTACTACTAAAATTGGGATCGAACTAGAGACTTAGGGTAGGGATTCGAATGGCTTATGTGAGAGGTACCTAGGGCTATATTGTGTTGTATTTAGGGTTTAAGAGGAGTAACAAGATAGGTTTAGAGTTTAGTTCATGCATTTATTATATAGAAAAATTATTTAGGGTTTTATATGTATATATTGTGTCGAATTTAATTAAAGAGAAAATAAATGGATTTTGTGCTTAAGGAAGTTGTACCATGAGCTTAGTATAGTTGTAATTAGGGTTTAGAAGTATAGAAATCATAGTTTTAATGTTTCCTTAAGTTATATAATTTTTTATGTACTTTTTATTATATTAAAAATGTATATAAATGGGATTTTAGGATTTTGTGCATTAGGCACTTGTACATTAGGTTTAAAGACTTGTACTTATATTTAATGAGTTTAGGAAAATTAATCTTTAGGGTTTATGTATGAAAACTTGTAAATTGTGCTTTAAACTAAACATAATTAAGGTTTCTAATAGGGTTTTTATAAATATTTGGTTTTTATGTATAAAAGACTTGTACCTTGGCTTAAATGAATTGTACATTTATATTTTATAAGAATCTAATGCAAGTAAATTAGGGTTTGTAAATTTTATTACATATAATAATAGTTTTGTGAAATTAGGGTTTTACCGGGAGTTATAGTGGAATTAGGGTTTCTGTGCTTTAAATGCTTGTACCTTAGTTGAATAATTTGTACTTTAATATTTTTAGGGTTTTGTTACTTACATTTGTTGTTATGGTAGTTTAGGGTTTCATAAAAACTATTATCAGATAGAAAACGCTTAGTTTTAAACGTACGTTAACGAAATAACGTAAAGTGGTAAATGGGATCTCATAAAGTTTTAGGTCAAAGGTGTTTATTTAAGGGATAATTACTAAAATAGCCCGATTGCCCAAGTGCTAAGAGTATCCGTCCCGCTCACAGAAAATTCCCCCCTTAGCCCAGGGCAACTGATCCGACGGACCACAGGACGCCACGTCACCGACCAGAGTACCTCAACAACTGTTGCTACGATGTATAAGGGATGTATTGTATTTTGGGCAACTTTTTAATTTTGGGCAACCAATACATGAACAAAAGGATATTTTGGTCATTTTACGTGCATTAAAATTAGGTAGTTTTTTTTAAAATATATTAGCCCGTAATTCGATAATTCGATTACAATTCATTACAGAAAACACATCAATACACAAACAGCTTCTTTTCCATAGACAAAGCATCACACAAGTAACAAATCATAATTCCTTAACACCCTGTAATTCGATATGCCGATTCAGTTGTACCGTTGTAAAATCGTTGTTCGATCTACAGTGAAGTTGCTTGCAGAAGTCAAAGAAATTTTGTCGAAGGATAAAAAGCGGGAAAGGTTGTTTAGAAACACAGTCTTTGGTCCGTGGTTGGATATTCGGTTTTTCGATAATGACTTCCCTTTGATGCATTTTGTTTTACAACATCAGGTAAAAGTTTCTAACATATCGTCCGATTCCCCACCATTGCAGTTCAAAATTAGGGATGATTTGTTAGAGTTCGGGCGTAAGGAATTTTGTTTAATAACAGGGTTTCGATTTGGGAAAGTTTGTAAAAATGAAAATAAAGCAAATGCATTTCGTGACCGCGTATTTCCAGAAAAAAAGACAGATGGTATAAAAACTGTATATGGCAGTGATTGTTTGAAACTACTTATAGATCCAAATAGGTTCTTAGCTCTTTCGGATGAGGATGCTATTAGGTTGTGTCTTTTGATAGTTGCTATGTTGGTGTTTATGGGTATTGAAGAAAGGAATTGTATCCCTAATCATATACTGTCTTTGGTGGAGGACTTTGATGCTTGGAACGTTTTTCCCTGGGGTGAATACATGTGGCATAAATTTTATCAAAGGACTGTGAATGTTGTTGAGAGACACAGACCAGTTCATTTGGAGAAGTTGGAAAAAAACCCATATTATAATGCGATATACAATCTATACGGTTTTGCTTGGGCTTTCAAGGTATGCCATACTTTCTACTCTGTACTAAAGTTCAATACTATTGTTATATATATGTATCCGGTGTACAAAATGTTTGTATCTGTTTTCTATCCATTACTAGGTTTTTTGTATTAGATATATATTGAATATATAGTTTTGAACACGGTAATAACCTGTAGTTTGAGCATTTTTCTTTTCCACATTATATACATTTTAAACAACCACATATTTCAGATATGGATTTTGGAGACATTTCCTAATAGCGGCAACTGGTGGGCGAAAGACACGAACGTCATTCCACGAGGTCTTGCTTGGTATAAATGTCAAAAGTTGCGAAGATCAGACCCTATAACACTATTTGGACCGGTAAGCACCGCACTATCTTTGAAGGCTAATTTGTTTTACCCTTATTTAAATTTGTTCACATACAAAGTTATTTACTATTTGTTTTTTTAGGAGTCAGTTCCTATTAAGGCACTTTATGCCACCAAACGCGAATTGAGACAACCGTGGTGTATTGCCAGCATCCCCTTTATAAAGGGTTTGTCTGATTCAGACCTGTCAAGTGCAGAGGAAGACCAACAACCGGATAGCGCAGAGGATGATCACCAACCTGCTAGCGCAGAGGATGACCGCCAACCTGATAGCGCAGACGATGACAACCAACTTCGTAGATCAGAGGATCACCAACAAGCTGGTAGCGCAGACGATGAACATGAAGCACCAAGTTTAGAAACTTTAGATAAAAATAATGTTGAAAACGCAAAAGGTGTCCAATCAGGCGAAGGCCAAGATGAAAAGAATTTTGGAACAAATCCTATTTTGGGCAAGATATTTGATTTGCAAACTGATATTTCGTTGATAGCGAAGCACGTAGCGTCTGTCCCTAAACAAGACATTCGCGAGCTGCTTCAGAAGGTGAAAACAAAATTTTCAGAGTTAGAGACAGTTATTAACGAAAACACCGATGATCCAGATTTTCCAGTCAAGTCTGATGTCAACCCTGATATTTACATGGTTTGTATTCACCTTATATGTTTTATTCTCCTAACATTATACGAAGATGAATTCCTCGTTAAGTATTACACTTATCTCATTTTGTCAACTACAGACCCCGTCATCACGTTGTGAAGATGGTGTTGATAATGGTGTTACGCGCCGAGATGTTGATGATGATCATGCTGATGATGATGTCGATCATGCGCATCCAATGGAAGTTGACAATCCTGTTTGTTTAAAGGTTTACTTTTACTTTGTGTTTTTTTGGCATACGTTTATAAGTATCTCATTTCCCCGTTAATGTTTACCCTTTAATCGTACATTTAATTCAATAAATGTTGTATTATTTTGTCAACTACAGGCCACGCCATTAGCTTGTGAGGCTGATACTGGTGTTACGACCAGTGTTGCAGCCCATCACATGGAAATTGACATGGATGTTGGGCAGCAAGGCTACAACGAATCTCAGGTGGGTGGGATGGACGTTCTTGTAAAAGCATGTGAATTAGGGGTTACTCCTGACTTCCCTACTCTTGATCATCATCAACCTGCGAATCAAGTTGTGGCATCCCATGAGAAGGACATAAATCAAACAACATCCTTCGTCTACGGTGATGTATGTTATCTTGAAAAAAATACTTTTGCAAAATACAGCCTTCCTTGTTTGCCTATTTATTTATACATCTTTATTGTACCAGTATCATCCGGTGGTGTATGATGATGTCATGAGTTATATAAACGACGGAGCGGATGTGACTAGTGTTTCGTTAGAAGAAGTACCGTTTGATAATGAAAATGGTAAGGGTGTTGAGAATGCAAATGCTATTTTCGTGCATAAAGAACAAACAACCCCATTGCAGACATATGTTGAGGTACTTGGTTTACTTTAAATTTAAAAAGGTTAATAATTGTTCCTTTCTATGTCTTGTGGTCGGTGTTAATTACAACCTATGCTATGCAGGAAGACCAAACAACACCATTTCAACAAACACTCACCAACCATGGGTTTGCAAATGTGGTCGGTCCCAATGACAAACCTTGCTTGCACTCTGTTTTTTCTGAACGTAAAAAGAAGAAAATCCAAAAGAAAAAAAATGCGCATAAAGTTGCTCTAGTGGCTAAAGCCTTTAAATCAAAGCACGATAAGTTTTTTGAATCTCTGAATTCAGAGAACGTCCAATCCGCACGACTGACCAGAGCAGCTACTTGCAGAAAGAAGTTGATTGAGCCTATAGTCATTTTAGATGTAAAGCACCGTAAAACATTGATACTGAAATCACTATCTGGTTGGCCTATGCTAATATATGGTATGTGTCTTTTCAGGACGTATCTGGAAACCCAAGAACTCGGTCAATTACTGAGTTCTATTCGGCCAACCCAGATCCTTTTGTTGAGGTAGTCTGATTTGTTATTCTTAAATTAACAATCTTATGATTCGTTTATTGTTAATCATTTATTTGTTTATTTTAGGATCTGAGTCGACATCCCAAATTGAAAAAGGACAAGGTGTCTCTGCCTGATTCGCTTCGTGTTTATTTAAAGCAAAAAAAAAACAAAAAGCTATAAGTTTCCATGGGGCGGTCGTAACATTGTTTCTGATATGAAATTTTGGCTAGCGTTGGCATGTCTTGAAGATTGTAAAGGCGGTTGGCTGTATGACTATGTAAGGAACCATCATCACTTTCTGGTCAAATACATTTGTATATACTTTTGATTGAGTAACCACTATAAGTTTTATAATTTTTGTTTTGTGTACACAGCACTTGGATATATGGTTTGACCTTATGTGGTCACTTAGACCAAGCAATGCTGATTGGACCTTGGCAGGTTCTCTGTTCGCCCCACATATCTTGGCTGGTCAGATGTACAGTCATTATTCAGATGGAACAAGCTACCCTGTGGCTTGGCGAGATGTTGAAAAGGTTAGTTTGCCACAATCCTTTTTAAATATAATTTTAAGTGTATCCATATTAATATGTACATTTCTTTGTCTATATTAGGTTTATTTCCCCGTCAATGAACCTGATAAACACTGGTGTCTCGCTGAGCTTCACCTACGTAGTGGTGTTGTTTCATTTTATGACACTCTTGGGTTGGTACATGGCAATGGTGCACGGTGGTGGAGAACTTTGAAAAGAATTTTGCCAAAACAACTTACCATGTATCTGGTTCAGCAGGGTATATTGGCGAGCAAGGGCATATCAGCCGAGGAATATAAAATAACATACCAGTGTCCTGCAGTCCCGAAACAAGCAGACGTATATGGCGATTGCGGTGTATGGGTATGTATTCTTTTATATAGATTGTGCCGCAACCAACCACTGGAAGTAGATGACCCGCTTCAAACAGCGGTAGCATACCGTGAGCGGATGCTTCAATACTTCTGGAAGCACAAGGAGTTAATAAACAATGTTTAATGGTATTTGGAAGGTAGTAGAGTTGATTTATAAATCTGTAACCCAAAATACAATTTACTATTATCTAGTAATCGTTGTTGTTTGTAACCGGTCAATAACATGTAACCCAACAATTTGAATTAGGTAGGAGCAGCAGCAGCAGCTTCAATTTCACGAGCAGTAGGATTCTCCCGTGCATTTCATGCTACATACAAGCACCTACTGCATCAGTGCATTTCACCAACTGCATTAATATCTGTCATGAAATATATTTATCCCTTTAAACAATCCCAAAAACAGGGGTGAATTAAAACAGCAATTCAACAGTTAATAAAACAATTAGATAATAACCACGAATTTGAGTAACACACTTTTTTAGATAAAGACTACACATTACATTAACTTCAACGAAACAGGTTTTTGTAACAAACATCAAGATAAAGACTAAACATAGCATACAATTCGCCAAGACAAGTGTTAGGAATTCAGGAAATAAGATATTTCTTGTTGCCGCCGAAAGTGTAAAGCTGGTTCCTGCCGATAGTTGTGGTTCCTGCTGAAGCTCATTGCTGCTGATAGTTATATCTTGTTTCTGCCGACAGTAGTTAATACTGCAGGTATTATTGTTAGTTATCCCGTATGTTTAGAAAGTTTGTTATATTTATTTATACAAGAGATTGATGAATATCTCTTCACACGTTTTCTTGTATGACGGGTAAGGTTAAGGAGTTCTTGTTAGTATAAAAGAAACACCCGTCTATGAGTTATGTACAAAGAATCTATAATCAGTGTCAAGCTATGAGGAATAAGATAGTTTAATTCAAGAAAAAACTTTGTGATTTGGTGTTGATCCCAGATGAGGCCTTGATAGATCTTTGTTAATTATATTAGATATGAATGTAAAACAATATGTATAGAAACTGTGTAGGATCGTGCCTCTTGATAGATATTTGAGCCAAAAGAACTTTTACATAGCTTATTTAAACACAAGCCAACTACTATGAGAATCTCTGTATAATAAACTTGTGCTTATGCGGAAACTAAACACAAGAGTTGAAGAAGACAATGACTAAAAGACTTTGATCCTCTATGGATCTTGTATTAACTATTTTCTTTGGAATTGGATGCAAAACACAATGTCGTATGTTTCTCTTCCTAAAATAACAAACATACAAAAAATACGCCATGACCAGCAGTAACAAACACTGCCAGCAGAAACTAAACAATGCTACCAGCAGGAACCATGACCGGCAGAAACCAACACTGCCAGCAGGAATCAAACTACACTAACAGCAGCAACGAAAATTGCATTTGTATTATATACTGACACTCACAAATATTGTCTAGTACACTTACACATGTTAAAACGTTAACACTTATTTCATACATTTATGTGAACAGGTTTACCTCCGGTTTGAGAAGGTATGAAGTTATTGATCCAGCATCGTCGTTTGACATGTTTTCAGTGTGGCTTCGAAGTCTAGTGTCATTCGCCTTTGGAACCTTGTTACCGTCATCAATGGAAGGCGTTCGTTAACATGTAAGCTTCAAGAGTGTGGTTGACAAAATAATACAACATTTAATGAAGATGGTTTATATCAAGCTGGTTGATTTGAGTTATGATGAGGCCGAAAATGTGAGGATGAATTGGGAGTTGGCTAAGAACCTGTTGAAACTCCACCGAGCTTCCCGCACAGCGTTGGTTGTTTTCTTTTAGTCTTGTAGTTTATGCATGTATGGGTTGAATACTCTATGACAACCAACTTCGTATTTTGTTGTTTGCTATTTCCTTATTAGTTATTACCAAATACTGTATAAAGATTTATAAAAATTGTTTTATTCCAAAAGTTTTAGCAAAAACTGCTTAAAGCAAGACGACATTGGAGTTCAATTGGGTTTAATGACCACAGTTGTTTGGTACCCAAAAGGTCTATTTAAGTTGCCCAAAATAGTTATGGCATAACTATTGTTGCTCTATTGTTATTTTGGTACGTTGTTAAGTAAATCTAATGAATCAACTTCCAAAAGGTAGATCACTTTCCAATGCAGCCCTTGCGCTACTGTTCACACAATGGAAATCCACTTTATTTTAAATTTTGTTTTAATGCCACTTGATACTTTAAGCATAATTAATGAGACTCCTATATATTCTTCTGAACGCCTGACGACTAAAATACTGAAATGTTGTCTAGCCACAACGATGCATCAATTTAAAGTTGCCCATCTTTTTTACATTGCCCAATTTTATTAAACGTTGCCCAATTTTATTACACAAGTACATCTACTGTATTTTTTTAAATGGCACTTCAACCAGTAGGTTTAATCATAATCAATTAGACTCCAATATATATGTGTCATCAACTTTATTTATTGTTTCTACTTTGCAAACCCATATATTGTAAGGTTTTTAAAATGGAAAAACGTTGTATTTTTAAAAATAAATACGCAACAATCTTTTAGATAATAGGTCATCAAATACGCACAACAATCTTTTACCAAGTAGAAAACCCTACCACAGTAACATAAAAAAATGAAAAAAACATAAAACAATTACAAATCTACCAAATTAAAAATAAAGTGCACAACAATCTTTTAGAAAATACGTAATTACGTTACAAAATATTGTGATGTTTGGGCGAGAAGTCGCTTAAAAGAAGTCGTTTTATTATACGCATGCCATTTGAATAACCGGACTGAAGTCAGCATTACTTTTGTCTATATACCACTTCGTATGGTTACTTTTGTCAATATACCGCCTTGGTCTTTTAACTTCTTCCGACCGTTACTTGGTCCTTCATGTTGTAAGGAGTCTTTTGATAATCAGGTGCAAGTATGGCACTTTATGCAACAAAATTGCCTCCTGTATCTCCCAGCAAAAGTGCTCTTCCCATTCTATATCTCCCTTCCGTGGTTTTGGGAATGCTTGCAGAGACGCCCTTCTGCACAAGAACGATTTGATATTCACCATACTGTTTGAAAGGACGCTCTAGGATGTTATGGAAGGGTGTTTAGATGAGTGGGATTTGTAGAGCGTTATGGTTTAGGGTTATTAGTCGTCATTTAAGAACGACTAATTGCTATTAGTAGTCATTTAAGAACATGTGTGGGCCGTCAGATGATCCTCTTGACGATGCTTGCTAACCCACGTATTGTGTGAGCACATACTTGAATTAACGAGTATGTAAATGATGATCATTAGCAAATGACGTTTTGGCATTGAGTGAAGACCGTGGTTATCATATATGGTAAGCAACTTTATATTGTTATTCAGCAACCAGTTGTAAGAAAACGATAACATCTTCAACTTGTCTCAAACGGAGGTTGTGAGTTCGGTCGCTGTGATACTCTGTATTATTCTATGTGTTATGTGTTAGATGTCTTTATTATTTTTTGTGGGGTTGGTTGCGCCTTCTTTCGTTGTAATAATAACCTTTTATAGAGGATGAACCACTGTTGTGTCACGTGTGAACAGTCACGTGGTCTGGTCACGTGCCTAAACTTGTAGCTGGATGCCCACCTAGCATGTTGGATTAGACATAAAGTATATTGTCTTGACTTTTCAATGTCTTGGGAAGGTACACAAATTTGTGTTTAAACTTGTTGGGAGTATCGGCTGAAATTTCCAAAGGTGGATAGTCCGCTCAACTGCCTTTAACATTTTATTTTGGAAAGCCACATTAATTTTTTTAATTTTTATTTGACCGGCAGAAACCAACACTGCCAGCAGGAATCAAACTACACTAACAGCAGCAATGAAAATAAACATTATTCTAATAATTCCTAACAAACTGTTATCGAATTGACACAATATTAAACACAATTGCATTTGTATTATATACTGACACTCACAAATATTGTCTAGTACACTTACACATGTTAAAACGTTAACACTAATTTCATACATTTATGTGAACAGATTTACCTCCGGTTTGAGAAGGTATGAAGTTATGGATCCAGCATCGTCGTTTGACATGTTTTCAGTGTGGCTTCGAAGTCTAGTGTCATTCGCCTTGGGAACCTTGTTACTGTCATCAATGGAAGGCGTTCGTTAACATGTAAGCTTCAAATTATTGGCTACTATTTAGTCATCGTTGTGGTTTATCATTTCAGCAGAAAACTTAGTAATTGTACTATGTTATGTTGTTATTGTGTTGTATTTTTTTACTTGTTTATGTTTGTCGTGGTTTGCAACCGACGTACCAAAATAACAATAGAGCAACAATAGTTATGCCATAACTATTTTGGGTAACTTAAATAGACCTTTTGGGTACCAAACTACTCTGCTCATTAAACCCAATTGAACTCCAATGTCGTCTTGCTTTATGCAGTTTTTGCTAAAACTTTTGGAATAAAACAATTTTTATAAATCTTTATACAGTATTTGGTAATAACTAAATAGCAAACAACAAAATAGCTGGATGCCTACCTAGCATGTTGGATTAGACATAAAGTATATTGTCTTGACTTTTCAACGTCTTGGGAAGGTACACACTACACAAATTTGTGTTTAAACTTGTTGGGAGTATCGGCTGAAATTTCCAAAGGTGGATAGTCCGCTCAACTGCCTTTAACATTTTATTTTGGAAAGCCACTTTAATTTTTGTAATTTTTATTTGATTGTCAAATTGAACATACACTAAAAATTGCCTGGAAACTTGAGAGGTACATGGATGGTTCCCATTTAATGTTATTAAATGCAAAAACTCTAAAAAGACTTTTGGCATTGTCAATGCAATCAACTATTGTCTGCAACTGACAGGTGTAATGATGACTTCTCAGGGTAACTTAGTCAATCACACTTGCAAGATGGGCAATTAAAAAATGGGCAACTTAGAAAATGGGCAACTTTAAAAAACTTATGAAACTTTAGAAAATGGACAACTTTCGTTGCCCATGTTAACAAATTAAACAACTAAAATGTATTCGTCTGACGTGTTTCTATTTAATTAACATATTAACCAATAACACGTTAACGTTAACATATTAAACTACTAAAAAAACAACTGTTATTTTTATTAGAAAAATAAATTTTGTTTTCCATTTATTTTTCCGAAATAATTTTTTTTAGAAAAATAGTTTTTTTTTAGAAAAATGTTTTTTTTTTTTTTTTTTTTTTAATTTTTTTTGTACACGTTAATATTAACACATTAAACAACTAAAATGTATTCGTCTGACGTGTTTCTATTTAATTAACACATTAAACAAAACTAGTGTTATTATTATTATTATTATTATTATTATTATTATTATTATTATTATTATATATATATATATATATATATATATATATATATATATATATATATATATATTTTTTTTTGCCTTTGTTTTTTTTTTATTATTTTTCGTACCAAACGGGCTCTAAATATTATGAAACTTGCGCCATTATTAACGAAATACTTTTTTTCAACAAAAACGAGTATAAATATGCAATACTTTCTCGAAATCAATATATTTGTCTTTGTTTTTGTTTCTATTATTTTTCGTACCAAACGACCTCGAAAAATTATGAAACTTTCGCCATTATTTTGAAATTAAATTTTTTTTAACAAAAACTTTTTTATTTCGAAATTAAATTTTTTTTATTTTGAAATTAATTTTTTTTTGCAAATAATTTTTATTTTTTTAGAAATTTTTTTCTGAATTATTTTTTTTATTTCGAAATTATTTTTTTTTAAATAATTTTTATAAAAATAATTTTTTTTAGAAAAATATATTTTTTTATTGTATGTATACGTGATAGATCTGAAGTAAGGGAAAATTAACGTTATAGATTATTAAGGGAAAGAAAAAGAAAAAGGATTTGTAATGTAACAAGAATTAAAGACGAAGAGGAAAATGAACAAGGTGAGATACGTGTGTTATATATAGAGGAGAGAGAATATCAAATAAAATTAGTATTTTATTATTTTAATAATACGGAGTAGTAAATTTATTAAGAATTAAGTATGTAAGTGATGTGAGATGATGGGGTAGGGAGACTAGAACTGACCAAATTTATGGAGGGTTTGTCAGATTGCCCATAGACCCCATTCTTATAACAAAATGGCAATTTAAAAGATGGGCAAACTTAAAAGATGGGCAACTTAAAAAATGGGCAACTTAGAAACTGGACAACTTTAAAAAACTTGTGAAACTTTAGAAAATTGACAACTTTAGTTGCGCATTTTAAGTTGCCCAATTTTCAAAGTTGCCCATTTTAAAACATTGCCTAATTTTGCCATGTAGGTTGCGCTATAAAATGCCTTTTTAAAACATTGCCTAATTTTGCCAAATTTGTGTTTAAACTTGTTGGGAGTATCGGCCGAAATTTCCAAAGTGGGCAACTTAAATTGGGCAACTCTTAAAAACTTAGGAAACTTTAGAAAATAGACAACTTTAGATGCCCATTTTAAGTTGCCCAAATTTTAAAGTTGCCCATTTTAAAACATTGCCTAATTTTGCCATGTAGGTTGCGCTATAAAATGCCTTTTTAAAACATTGCCTAATTTTGCCAGCAGGAAGAGAAATGTCGCCAGCAGGTGCAAGGGTTTCACTACCTGTAGCAATGGAAGAGCTACCAGCAGGATCACTCTTCTTTGCCCATTTTTAGTTGCCCAATTTGTAAAGTTGCCCATTTTACGTTGCCCATTTCTTTAAGCTGTCCTTTAAATTTTTATTTTTTTTCCCATGAATTGTACAACAAAAAAACAAACCAATAAAACGTCGATACTTAAACCACGTATTGTTGGTTGGTTTGTTGTTTTAAACGGAATTAAAAAAATATAAAATTAAACAAAAACTAAATAAACAAATAAATACGTAAAAAATAGAGGCAACTGAAATTTTAATACAATCATAGTAATCACATAACCTGGTTGCCCAACAAATGGTGCTACAGTAGTATATATGGTGTTGTCAATCGTTCAGAAGAATATATTGTACTGAAAGTACAAAATAATAAATGGCGCTAGTACATACTCAGGGTTGCCTAACTAATTGTTTGTAACACTTTTTTTGCACCACTTACCCTTATGAAATTTTTGGTTAAAACCACACTAATAGTTGGTGATATTTTTTGCACCACTTACCCTTACACAAATTTTGGTTTGTTGACTTCGGTAAATCAAATAATTCATTGATATTTTTGTAAAAGGTACTAAACATACTAGAAACATAAAAACAACGTCATACTAAACTGCTTCAATGCATTTCACCCCAACTTGTTAGAACCGGAGCTCTCTTCCCTGCTTTCCATCATATTCTTGTTTTCCTTGAGTCGTTTAAACACAATTTCAAGATCGGTAATCCTCTTTTCTAGATTATAAGGGTCGTGAAACCCACCTTGTTGCTCCCCCTTGTTTTGAGGCACCACCACATTTTGCTGCTCCACCACATTTTGCTGCTGATCGTCTTCATTTTGCTGCACCAGTAACTCACTTTGAGCCACCACATCCTCTTCACCTTCCTCCTCCTCTTCATCTTCATCTTCCTCTTCGTCTTCTTCCTCCTCCCCATAATCATTCACTCCCCAAACCTCATCCCAGTAAAAGTCTTGCGCATGCAGCCAGTTCAAAATTTGACCCCTCATCCACGCATCTACCTGCCTATACGACCCATATTCTGCAATCGGTTCATACCCGAAAGCATCAAACACTGCGTCAAATAGTAATTTGTTGTTTAACACCCACTCGTACTCTTCAGCATCATTTTGAAAGTTGCCATTATTTGTTGCCATTGTTTATGTTTTCTTTCAATTGAAAGGGATATATGTGTTTGTCTGTGTGTTTTTGGTATACTATGCATAGTTATAAATAGGCTGGAGAGTTAGATTAAAGGTTCCCAACACTTTGGGCGGGAAAGGGACAAAGGCGCGCGCCAAAATTAATTGATGTGAATCGAAGATGTACGCAAAAAGTCTCGAATATCCTTTTACCAAGTATTGACCTTCCATGGACAATGAGTTGACGCAACAACTAGTTGTATCTCATGCTTTGTGAATAATAAACTTACAAACTCAATATTACCAACTGGTTGTTTGTGAACTTCGGGTTTGTTAATATTGTTTGTGAACTTTGGGATGAATTGGCAACTTAAAATTTGGGAAACTAAAAATGGGATTCGCGCAGGCTAAAAAGATGTGCAACTAAAAAAACGTGCAAAATATGGGCAACATACAAATTGGGCAACATAAAAATTGGGCAACTTAATATGGCAGTTCATCAAACATAAAATAATGGGCAACTTAAAAGAGTTGCAACTAAACAAAGGGGCAACTTAGAACTTGGGCAACCAACAATTGTGCAACCAACAACTTGGGCAACTTAAAAGATATGCAAGTTAAAAATCGGCCAACTTAAAAGATGACATCTTAAAAAACGGCCAACTTAGTAGGGTTGTACCATTTAAGTTGAGGGTTCTACTGCTCGCTTTGTAACTAATGGGGTCATACTATTATTGGGGGGTTCACTTTTACCATTGTATAACTAGTTGCCCAAATTTTTAATACAAGTTGCCCAAATTTTTAATACAAGTTTATTTGTGTTGTAAGCTAGTGGACACCAAGGGAGCATCTTTTATAACAAGCTGACCATCGTGACAAGACCCAAGTATTCCCCAATTCACTATCAAACATTGACTTTTCTGCCGATAAACCTGCAAACCAAACCCCTATACCCACCATGATTACACAAACAATATGTGGGTTTTTTTTTGGAAGGCCTACAATATGTGGTTTAATAATGAAAAAAATAAAAATAAATAATAACTAAATAAGTAAATAAAGAAAGTAGGAAAGGTACCTACTTTCTTTTCTTGGAAACTTTAAAATTTTTACCATTAAGCCCATCATTTTCCCATAAGTAAATACATAAAAATTAAAGGAAACTGAAATGTTAATACACTTATGGCAATCATATCCTAATTCTAATGATGTTGATGAAGTACAGATAGAGACTACTGCTTGAGTTATATTCAGTCTTAAGTAGCTTTTCCATTCCAGATCAGTCCTAAGTAGCCGGCAACAATGTCCTTTGTGCTTCCGGGCAGGGGCAGTAACAAGGATGAGAAATCATGGATTTTCATCCTCTATTTTCTTGATCCACCACACAAACACAATCTATCTACCCCTTTAATAGCCTCTGATGATCCACCATTTTTCGCTTCACATATGGTTATATCTTGCATGGGATTAAGTTCCCAACAAGATTCGACCAGTTTTTAAATACTGGTGGTCCTGAGTTGGAGTGAAGGAAAAGATCGTGGATAGGCGGTTAGAGCAAAGCCTCGCACCAGAAAGGCTGAATGTAAATTTCTTGTTTAAAGAGACACTCGACAGTTAGGGTTTTTGTAGTGGATCGTGTTTGTATGCTATTAGCCGTCATTTAAGAACGGCTAAAAGTTATTAGCAGTCATTTCAGAACGGATCTAGATCATTAGAGTGATCCACCCGCTGTGATACCATTTGTTGGTGCGCTTTAAACTTGAGCAACTGATGAATTAACAAGATAAACATAAACACGTGCCGCTTGGACATTGAAAGAATAACGAGTTTATGATTCATGATGGCAAAATTACAAGGTTACTACGGTGAGAGACAATTAAAAGTAACTAGTAGGGTTGGGTTAAGTTTGTTGGAGGATTGTAAGAATCTAACTATGTTATGGAATTGTTAATCTCGTTCAACGCGCACATTTTGCTTCAGTTGGGAGTGCTTTATATAGCAGCTAGATTACTGTTGTTGCACGTGAGACTAGTTATCTTATTTGATTTCTAAAAAAAGCATTTGATTGTGAAGCGGATCGTGCACAAAAATAGGCTTGAGAGGTAGATGAATGGTTCCCATTTAATGCTATTAAATGCAAAAAAGGTCATGAAAGACTTTTGCCGTTGTGGATGGTAATCCACTTATGGGGCCAAGTGACAGGTGTAATATTGGTATTCAGACTTACAAAATGGCAACTTTAAAGATGGGCAACTTAAAAAAAGTGCAACTTTAATGGTGCAACTTTATAAAATTGAGCAAATTTGTGAGGCAACTTAATAATGGGCAATTGAGAAGACTTTCCACCTTTGGAAATTTCAGCCGACATTCTACTGCTACTTACAAAGTTTATGCTGCTACTGCTACATCCCATGTTGAAGTTGTGCTTAATCATGTAAACGATAAGAAGGACAAGGAAGAAAAAGAAATGAACAAAAGGACGAATGAAAGTTTGTAATGGTTTGTGATTCAATTTGTAATGGTTTGTGTAATGGAAATTTGTAATGGTTGTAATGGAAATTTGTAATGGTATGTGTAATGTGTTTCTATTTTGGAACAGGGCCTGTTTGTGTTTCAATTTTGGATCTTTATGTTAAATTAAAAATCAAGTATTTACACTATATATTCAAAACAGCCTATATCAACATGGTCATATAACTTGACAAGTTGCCCAACTTTACAAGTTGCCCAACTTGACAACACCCACCGTTAATTAACATTGATTTTTCTGACAACTATTTAATTATTTCCCGCGGGAAATAATAAACCCACCCACCAAACCCCTATACACACCATAATTACACAAACCCTTATAAAAAAATTAAATCCAAAACGAAATCCAAACTCTCATTTTCGAGAACTCACCAAAGCAAATCAAATTCCAGCAATACCATGTCTTTTAGACGTAATGTTAGCCCTAAAATGATGGATTATATTAGCAACATGCCAGATAACGTGATCACTAATATTATGAATCGTTTGCCACTAAAAGATGTGGTGAGGACCGATACTTTAGCGAGTAACTGGAGGTTTAAGTGGACTTTGCTCACCGATGTTATAGTTGATGAGGATTTCTTTTATTTTTTGACGAATAATTTTGATGGGAAGGAACTTACTAGACTGCTACTTCAGCTCAGAGGTCCAGTAAGAAGGTTTGTCTTCTCCGTAGATCCCAAACCGCTGTTTGGACAAGATTACTTCAAATATGAAGAGATTCATGATTGGCTGTTGTTTTTGGCTCGAGAAGGAATCGAGGAGCTGAGAATTCGAAACTGGTATGGTGAACCAGTTATGTTGCCAACCCAACTGTACTCTCGTATGGAGTTGAAACATCTTGAACTTCATTGGTGTACTCTTCCTAGTTTGGTATCTTTTATTAGCTTTCCAAATCTATTGAGCTTAGAATTGTTATATGTTGACTTTCAAACCCGGTTTTAGTTTGGAAGTTTATTTCTCGTTGTCCCTTACTTGAGTCTCTTAAAATGAATCGTATTCATAAAAACGACATGAGACTTTTGGATATGGCACAGCTTGGAAATTTGAAGAAGTTGTATTTGTCATTCGGTGTTTCGAACCATTCCACGACAATCACAACTTACAATATCTTTCAGCTTAGAACTCTTCCCAATCTTGAGTCCCTTACATTGGATTTTCAGGGAGTGCAAGGTTAGACAAATTTGAGTTTTACAGTTCAAATTTCATAATGTTAAAGTAATCTCTAATACTTATGAAATATAATCTTTAAAACTTACGAAAAGTCGACCATTTGTAGTTGTTGGAAGAAGGAAGCTCCTGATGAATGTCCCTGTGGCATTTGTAACCCTTAAGACTCTAAATCTATCCGGAGACGATTTTGGAAACAATGCAATGGTGTCATTCATCATTCAAATGATTTGTGGAGCTCAAAAATTGCAAACTCTAGAAACCATGGTAAGTGGAATGCATATGTATGAAATACGTCATCTTAAATTGACATGGTTGTGCATCTCAATACTATCTCAATTTGCAGGCTGCATTGGAAAGTGATCTACCTTTGGAAGTTTATTCATTAGATTTACGTAGCAATGGAATGAGGTCGGGGCAGCTCAAGAGTGTGGCGTTTCGATCTTTTCCTAGATCAGAGAATGAAATTAACAATAATAAAGCTCATACTTGCATGTTCCCCCTTGCTGAAGATGGTTTATATCAAGGTCAGCAATTTTAGTTATGATGAGTCTGAAAATGTGAGGATGAATTGGGAGTTGGCTAGGAAACTGTTGAAACTCCACCGAGCTTCCCGCACAGCCTTGGTGGAATTCTTTTAGTCTTTTAGTTTATGTATGGGTTGAATACCCTATGACAATCAACTTTTCAGTTTCCTTTAATTTGTATGCATTTAGTTATGGGGAAATGATGATTACTTTATAAAAGCAGGAACAAGGGTGTCACTACCAGTAGCAATGGAAAAAACTACAGCAGCATCACTCTTCTTTGGCCATTTTGAGTTGCCCACAATGAACTGCCCAATTTGTTAATTTGCCAAATTTAAAACATTGCCTAATTTTGCCATGTAGGTTGCGCTATAAAATGCATTTTTAAAACAATGCCTAATTTTGCTAGGCAGAAGAGAAATGTCACCAGCAGGAGAAAAGGGTGTCACTACCAGTAGCAATGGAAGATCTACCAGCAGCATCACATTATTAGTTGCCCATTATTAGTTGCCCAATTTGTAAAGTTGCCCTATTTACGTTGCCCAGTTATTTAAGTTGTCCTTTAAATTTTGATTTTTTGTACAACAAAAAGACAAATCAATTAAACGTCGATACTTAAACCACATATTGTTTGTTATTTCGAGTGACGGTCTAAAATTTGTTATGGCGGTCATGTAGCAACTAAACCAAGCAGTAGAACATTTTAGCCTAGCAGTAGTAGAATGTATTGTTAACTGGCAGAGTACCAATTTACCACTTTAGTATAGTCATCATTTTTATGTTGCCCAGTTTTAGTTGACCGTCCATTGTAAGTTGCCCATTTTAAAAACGATGCCTAATTTTCCCATGTAGGTTGCGATACATACAGTACACAATAGTACTTCAACTTTATTTTATTTCACTGCCACATGGTAGGTGTAATCGTAGTCATGCGATTGTCCCTTTACCAAATTTGGTACAATGCCAACACAAGTACATATAATTTATTTTATATTATTTTTAATGCCACATAAACCTCCAGGTGTAATCATAACTATATATATGTGTCATCTACTTTATTTATTGTTTCTACTTTGCAAACCATATATTCTAACGTTTTATAAAACGAGCCCGGGAAAACCCGCGTTTTAATATATATATATATATATAATGGAAACAAACGTTGAATTTTTAAAAATAAATACACAGCTAGTAACATAAAGAAAAGAACAAAACAGAAAAAAAAATATCTACGAAATTAAAAATAAAGTACACAACAATCTTTTATAAAATAGTTACACTACGAAATAATGTGGTGTTTTGGGTGAGAAGTCGCTTAAAAGAAGTCTATATACCACTTAGTAGGGTAATTGAAGGCATCATTTTAATCCTTTGTTGCTTGATGTTGTAGGAGCCTTTTGAGCTTTATCGGGTCCAACTCTATGAAATGAATTGCCCCTGTATCTCCCTAGCAACGTGGGCTCTTCTCATTATCTATCTCCCTTTTGGTGATGCCACAATGAACGAGAGCCTTGATGGCCAACGAGACCATTGATGGCCAACGAGAGTCTACTTCACTGGAAGGGAGTTTAGATGAGTGAGATTTGTAGAGCGTTATGGTTTAGGGTTATTAGTCGTCATTTAAGAACGACTAAGTGCTATTAATAGTCATTTAAGAACATGTGTGGCCCGTGAGATGACCCTCTTGACGCTGCTTGCTAACCCACGTAATGTGTGAGTACATGCTTGAATAAGCGAGTATGTAAATGATGATCATCAGCAAATGACGTTTTGTCATTGAGTGAAGACCGTGGTTGTAATATATGGTAAGCAACTTTATATTGTTATTCAGGAACCAGTCGTAAAAAATCGATAACATCTTCAACTTCTGTGTGTTAGATGTCTTTATTGTTTCGGGGTTGGTTGCGCCTTCTTTCGTTGTAATAACCTTTTATAGAAGAGGAAACACTGTAGTTTCACGTGTGAACAGTGACGTTGCCTGACTCTTATGAGTCTGGCCACGTGCCTAAACTTGTAGCTGGAGTGCCTACCTTGCATGTGGGATTAGACATAAAGTAAACTGTCTTGTCTTTTCAAAGACTGATATTTCCAAAGGTGGATAGTATGCTCAACTGCCTATAACTTTTTTTTTTTGGAAAGCCACTTTAATTTTTTGCCCAATTTTATAAAGTTGCCTATTTTTTAGTTGCCAAACTTTTAGTTTGCTCGTTTATTGTAAATTGCGCCCATTTCTTAAAACGTTACACATTTTGCCTTGTAGGTTGCGATACAGTTCACACTTCAACAAGTACATCTAATTTATTTTATTTTATACTTCATCGTCATGTAGGTTTAATCAGAGGCTATTTGTATTTCATCAACATCATTATAATGAGGATACGAGTAACATAAGTGTATTAACATTTCAGTTTCCTTTTATTTGTATGTATTGTTTTATTTTGTTTTATTTATTTTTAATTTCTGCATGCCATTAAAACTACAAACCAACCAAGAAAACCGTCCATAGTCAAGAGGAGGAGATGGCTGAAAGTGACGCGGTTGCAGCAAAATTAATAGGATGAGCAGCAAAATGTGGTGGTAAAACAAATGTGGTGGTTCCTCAAACCAGGGACACCGGCAAGATGGGTTTCAAAGCCCCTATTATCTAGAAAAGAGGATTGGCGATTCTTTCGGGATGGCGGTTGTTTTTTGTTTTTAGTTTGTTTAGTAATTGTTGAAGGTTTTATTATTATACATCCACCATATGCTATGGTGACTTTAAGTGTGTTTAATTTGGAAGTAATAATGTTTCGTGTCTGTGGTATGGTGGGATGCATGAAATATTTTTGAATCAATCATTTGGCTCATGTATCAATCAGTTTAGCTATACATTGAATTAGCGTGATTTATGAGCGCGTGAGACTAATTATGAGGTCCACTTACCTTTTTTAAACCCTTTTAAACCAAGCATTAGATTCCACCACTTACAAACGATAGAAGAAACCATATCAGCTGCGAAATTATAGCCAAGCAGCAGGAACTTTGTAACAAGCAGTAGAATGTCTGCTCAAGAGCAGCAGGAACTTTTCCCTCTTTTGCAAGTTGCCTAATTTAAGTTGCCCATTTTTAATTGCAAAAGTTTTAAAAATTGCCCATTTATTTAAAACGTTGTCTAATTTTGCCATGCTGATTGCGCTACAGTACACAACAAGTACATCAACTTTAATGAATGCACTTGGTAGGTGTAATCATAATCAATGAGAGTCTTGTAGTCACATACTATTGGCATTTCATTTGGGCAAACAATTATGTGTATGCGTGTAGAGATTTGTACTTTGGGCAACTAAAATTTGCATATATAATTCTTAACCATATACACACAACCCTCAAATAAAAAAAAAAAAAAAAAAAAAAAAAAAAAAAAAAAAAAAACACCAAAAAATGAATTCTTGCACAACAGATAAGTTGAAGGTGTTTATACGGTATGAAGAGAATGTGATTGCTGTTTTACTTCCAAAAGACGTCAACTTTGGCAATCTTGTGAAGTATGTATGGAAGAAGTTTCAGGTTAACGATGCATACGCAATACGGTTATCTTACAACAACGGTGGAGACCAGAGGACTATAGTTAATGAAGTCGACCTCGAAGTTTTCAAAATTCTTGTTTCGGCGACGCCGTCTCAAGAGCACACAATAATCGTACACTGCGCTATGCATACCGCTGATGTTAATTTAGATCCAGATCACCAAATGCACCGCACTGGTCTTAACTGTATGCCAACCCAACCCCAACCACCCACTTTTGATTATACCGCACCATATAAGAATAAAGGTGGTTTAAAAGTTCATTCATCTGTTTGAAGATAAGGAAGAGTGCATGTATGAGATAAGTTTGAAATGTTTAAAAGAAGGGTATGAGTTTTGTGTTTCTAGATCGTGTACGGCAAGATACGCTGTGAAGTGTGTCCAACCAGAATGTGATTGGCACATAAGCTGTCGTCGATATGGGCCAACTTGCCGATTTAGAATCACTTCACTAATCGACAATCATAAATGTTCAAAAATCAAATTCAATCCAAATCACCGAAATGCATATACAAAAACATTGGCTAGAATAATATCCCGAAGCTCGGAAGATCCGACAAGAGTGTATAAGCCAAAGGACTTTATACATGATTTGAAGTTGGATTGAAGATTGACATTTCATACAGACGAGCTTGGAGAGGGAGGACAGTTGGCACTGGAATCAAATCAGGGCTGCCCAAAGGCCTCATTTTCGCAGCTGCCGCTATATTGTCATAATCTAAAGATTACAAACAGGGGCACAGTTACACACATACAGACCGACGATGCAAGCTGTTTTAAGAACCTATTTATAGGTTTCGGTGCTGTGGTAAGCATATTATTAAGATTCTAATCCTCTTTGTTAAGTTACAAAACATATTACAGTATATTTTTTTTTTTTTTTTTTTTTTTTTGTTTTTTTTTCATAAGGGTATCAAAAGAAATAGCTATGGTTATCATGTCTACACTATCCTAGGGGTATGAATATAGAAAAATAAAAAACTAACTTAAAATTAAAAATAAATAAATAAATAAATAAATAAATATATTATATATATATATATAATAATATATTTTATAATATATATATATATATATATATATATTATATATATATATATATATTATATATATATATATATATATATATTATAATATATATATAAGAACCCTCTCTACGCATGGGTCCCGCTATTTTTTTATAGAATGTACAATATGACAAACAAGCGGCGGCAGCAGTAAAGTCAACACACCCTCCCTACCAGGGAGGGTCATTATAACCCAACCTTATAAATTATCTAGTTTTAATGAATTGCAACAGCATATCACTGAAACTAAACTTATCAGTTATAGAAACACAGAAACATTTATCTGCATACGCAGGAACAACATAAAGGTACAAAATATATACTTTTTTGCAAAATACTCTGATACTAGTTTTCTAAAAACAAAAGCAAGACATCAATATTACGTGCATTAAACAAAAGCAACAACATCCATCTTATGCGCACACCGCACCTGTCATATCAACAACAAACAATATATTGTTATACTTAAGGTAGTCGTTTGTCAATTAACAATAAACAATAAATTGTTACATATATATATATAATCTATATATTTTTATTTATTTTATTTTGTATCTGTTTATATGTTTTCAACCTTATGTACCATGATATATGCTACATTGTACTTCACAGATTAAGAGTTTCTGTGTTATATGCGGCCTCTCATCATAATTGATGCCGCACATCTAAAGGGACATACCAGGGAACAAATCTTGTCGCAGTAGTTGAATGGACGGAAACAATCAGATAGTACCGCTTGCCACCGGTGTTGCTCAGGGCGAGGACTGGTGAATCATGGACTTGGTTTATGACGAAACTCAAAGAATGCATAGGGGAAGTTCCTAATTTGGCCATCATATCTGACAGACATCACGGAATCATCCTTGCATGTAAAACTGTATTCCCGAATGCCTTTCACAGCTATTGATTCGTGCTGAATACACCTATAAATAAATGCAGACAGCGGATACGCTGAATAAATACAAATCACCCTTTTGTGAAAAAGGATACTTGCAAAAACTCACGTTGGGTTTGTAGTGTGAAGACATGTAAGTAATTACCTGAATCGTTTCCCAACGAGGTGTGAATGGGCAAACTGTGGAAAGTTAGGATTAGAGTGACTGATGTGATTAGATATTTTGGTTTTTGCTTTTTTAATAATTCTAAATAACAAATGATAAACAAATATACACAAGAAAATTAAGCGCTAATTAATTAAACTGAAAACGCGTAACTGGAAATCTAAAATGGGACAAAAAGTGAAAAATAATTAAAATTAAAACCTAAAAGTGTAAAATTACTTAAAACTTATTTTTAAAACTAAAATTATATTTTTAACACTTTTTATTTAATTATTATTAATTATTTATTATTTAATTACTTTTTAAACTATTTAAATTTATAATAAATACTAAATGAACAAAGAAAAATCTAGAACTTTTTCTATAAATATTATGAAGTAAAAAGAAGCTAAGAAAATTATAAAAATGAAAATTACTTAATAAAAATTTAAAAAGATAAAACCTATTAAATAGAAGTTATAAACTTATTTTCTATTTTGTTTTTCTTAAGGTCTAAAAATATGATTATATTTTTCCTGGATTCTATTTAATAAAAGAAAATTATGAAAATTAAAATTATATTTTTCTGATTATTATTCTATTTATTATGAATTAATTACTATTATAAACTAATTAAAAAGATTAAAAATATCAAATGACTTAGGAAAAATTTGAAAAATTCAGGATAAGTCTAAATTAATATTTAAAAGCTAGGAAAATTAAAAGCAGAAGTTATCTAAGCCCAATAAGCAGATTTGGGCAGATAAGCAGTATGCAAATAAGCCAAAAATAAGCTAATAAGCACAAAAATTATACCAAATGCTCAGAACAAGTTTAACCAACTTATATAAGCACAATACAACTGAAAAATACAAATAAGCACAAGAAATTAAGCTGATAAGAAGATTGGCAGATGCAAATCTCAAACAGAAAACTCAGAAATATGCCAATTTGCAGGGTGAATTAAGTAGTTAAATTAAGCAGACAAGTTGAATATTAAGGGGAAAAAGTGAGCTAGTACTATAAGCTATCCTAAAAACCAAAAAGCATGGCCATAGCTTATCAAGATAGGCCACAAATCATGTGAGTTCAGCTGCTTCAGCAACTCAGTATATACTGAGTTGTTGTGTGCAGAGCAGTGCAGAAGAGCACAAGCCAAATGAATTCAAACCAAATTTTGTCTTTTAACTAAATGAACTCAAAGTGACTCAGAGAAGCAAAGAAAAAGGGCCAAATAAGCTTGTGGCTTATATGGCTTAAATTTGATTTTTTTAGTTTTAAAAATTCCACAGATGTTTCAAAACTACACAACCTATCAAATGAACTTATGTATCTTAAAAACAACTTGTATTGACTCAAATAAGCTTAACCAAAGTTGGACTTGAGGTCAATGTACAGTACTTAGCTTGTTTGACCTGTTTGACTGAGTTAAACCAAACACCCCTTTCAAGGTGTCTGTTTTGGATTTTCAAAGGAAAAGATAATTTAACTTATGATTACTGATCTTTACTGATTAAATAACTTATATAAACTATAATAAGCAACTTTTAAGGCAAGATAAGCAGTTACAATAAGCTATGCTATAAAAGACTATTTTGGACTTTTTAAGTGATTTCTAGTAAAACGAGATATTGAATATGAAAAAACCTATGAGACTGATTAAGCACAATTAGAAAACTAGGAATAAGCATGAAAAAAACAGTAAAAAGCTATAAATAAGCTGTAGCACAGTAAATTGGATTTTAAGCTAAGAATTTAAAAAGCTTACAACTGATGAGCTTATTGAGCTGAGGAACAAAGAACTAGAATCAATCTAGCTTGTCAGAAACAAGCTAGAAAACCCAGAAAATCCTTCCAAATCGCTTAAATTTACCCCAAAACAGCTTATTAGCCTCTCAGGTTGACTTTTGTTGACTTTTCCCCTTTTATCTTCAGATTAAACTAGCTAGAATCTAATATAAGCTTATAACAAGCTATATTAAGCTTATATAAACTCATATACAGGGTATTGTAACTTGTGATTGATTATTGATTCTAATTCGAATTACAAACAAAATTGGAACTTCATTTAAAAACTTATAATCAGTAAAACAGAGATTTAAATTAGAACAATATGATTGTAAATTACTTGTATTGATTACTGGAAATGAAAATTACAATAAGTGAAAGACTTAGAAATAAAAACGATTACACTAAATTAACTACTACTTATTTAGGGCAACATACTGCTCTATTTATACTAAAAATCTCTGGGAAACCCTTAGTCTCATCACTGAGCAAATCCCCAAACCTTTAAATCTTCTTGAAATATCTCAGCCTTTGATTCTTTCATTTTGGCCGCCAAATTATCAATAGCAGGTTTTAGCATTTAAAGCTTTTGGATAGATGTGGAGGTGGAGAAGAAGCATTTAATGCCATTTGGCATGTTAGGTAAGGGTGGTGGGTTGTCAGAGAGGCGGTGGAGGTGGTGGTATCTGGTTTTGGCGGGGCGGTAGGGGTTTGGGGAAGAAGGTTTGACTGAGTCAAACCTTCGGTTTTAAATAAAAGGATTGGGTCGGGTTTGTTTATGATTGGGCCCTTTGGGGTGGGTTATGTTTTTTGTGTGGGCTGGGGGTTATAATAAAAGGGTTGGGTTATGTTTTTGGGTTTGTAATATATAAGGGTCCGGTTTGGTTTGTTTTAGCACAAGGACCATTCTTGTAATTTCTGAAATTGGAGGACCAAAGTTGTACATCTTCCAAAATAAACCAAGGGTGATTCCTGCCATGTTCCAATAATCCAGGGACCATACATGAGATTTCCAACAATAAAATTTTCCCAGGGACCATTTTTGCAAATTCTGAAAGTGCAGGGGACCAAAACTTGTAAATTATTGAAACTTTTCACCAAAGGACTAAATATGACAAATATTAATTTCAAAAGGACCTTTGGTGACTTTTCTTACAAAACATATGCCTAGGACTAAATTTGACAAGTTTTGAAAGTTGAGGGACTGAAACTGCCAATTTTGCAAACTTTGTTCGTTTTTCACTTGTTTTCAATCTTTTTGCATTTGAAACATATAAAACACAATCCCTGGGATATTTTCAGTATTTTGATACATTTCTGAGTGTTTTTGGATGTTTTTGGCAGTTCAGATACGACAATAAATGATGAGTATTTACACACTCATCAGCTATTGTTGTCGGCATTTCATTTCGTTGTGAAATATTTCCATGACGCTGACAAGCTTCACAAGTTTTGATGAGATCTGGGCACCCTTATAGATTGTGGGCAAAAAAACCCGGAATCAAACACTTTTTTGGCGGTGTTTTTGGGGATTGAGGGCCCCCCAGGGGGTCCGCAGGGCAAGCTTGAGAATGTCAATAGTTTCCCTGTCCATAAAACACGTCGGATGCTTGATCCGCACAGATTTGAATAAGTAGGGGTCTCCCAGAAGTAATGTTTAACATTTTTGAAAAATTTTATTTTTCTGTTGGGTCGCACCCCTTTCTTTGAATTACCGCATGGTAATTTGCAAGTCAGCAAACCTTGGGGGGGTGAATCTCCCCGAAAAGCAACGTTTTTGAGTGTCTCGAGAGGAAAAGTTTCATTTATTTCTTTTTCTCGAAAAAAATTTTGGGGTGGGTTCTTAAACGGGATAGTTTCAAGCAGGTTCTCGCTCCTTTTTTATCACGTTTTTGATAACAAAATTTTTGCAGGAGGAGAACCCACGGAGAAAATCCGGGTTTGCATCTTGTTTTGCAAAGAGATATTTGAGGGGCCCCCAGTGATCCGTTTAAAAACTACCATTTTGTTAAGATCAAAAATGGCCAAAATTCTCAAGGCATACACCAACCAATAAATCTTTTTTGTAGTGGGTAATGAGTTTTGGGTTCATCATGGTTTTATTTCGTAGTGGGAAGGCTGAAAGTTTTGGGTTTTTTGTTGCCCCAGGACTGCACGTAGCAAAAACACTTGCATTCACATGAGCTCAAAGGGAAAACCCAAAAAGGGGGTTTCAAACTAGAATGGGTGCTTCAAGCTTTTTCTTTAATGTTTTAAAAACTTTGATGCATCGGGTGAGAAGATAAAAAAAGCAACTTTTCAAGGAGGAGTCTAGGCCGAGCGATTTTAGAAAAATCTTTTATGAATTACGATAGAAACCGGGGATGACCCAAAAAACTCCTAATACCTTTGACGGTAGTGGGGATGAGGTATTTAGCAATGACATCCACTTTAGATCTGTCAACCTCAATCCCGTTCTTTGATATCTTATGGCCGAGGACAATGCCCTCTTTGACCATAAAGTGACTCTTCTCCCAATTTAGACAAAGATTGGTGTCTTCACACCGTTTCAACATGTTTTCTAAATGGGAGAGACATGTTTCGAATGAATCCCCAATGACCGAGAAGTCATCCATAAAGACCTCCATTGTTTTCCCGATCATATCGGTAAATATGGCCATCATACACCTTTGGAACGTGCCTGGAGCATTACATAAGCCGAAAGGCATACGTTTATAAGCAAAGGTTCCATAAGGGCAGTAAAGGTAGTCTTTTCTTGATCTTGTGGATCAATGGGATTTGAAAGTAACCTGAGAAACCGTCAAGGAAACAATAGTATCGTTTCCCGTAATCTCTCAAGCATCTGATCCATAAAGGGCAGAGGAAAATGGTCTTTTCGGGTGGCATCATTTAACTTACGATAGTCAATGCAAACACGCCACCCATTAACCAATCGAGTTGGAATCAACTCATTCTCCTCATTTGTGACAACAGTTATGCCACCCTTTTTTGGAACACAGTGAATGGGACTAACCCAAGGACTATCAGAGATGGGATAAATCAATCCTGCATCAAGAAGTTTGAGAACCTCTTGTTTGATAACATCGTGGATTTTGGGATTCACCCTTCGCTGGTGTTGGACTGCTGGTTTAAAAGTCATCCTCCATTAAAATTTTGTGAGTACAAAATTCAGGGTCGATTCCCTTTATGTTCGAGTGAGTTTCAAGCAATGGCTTGCTTGTGTGACATTCAAGACCTTTATTAGAGCATCGTCTTTTCTCATCACTTAAATCTTTAGCAATAATGACGGGTAATTTATCATCACCCTCCAAAAATGCGTACTCAAGATGAGGTGGTAAGTCTTTGAGTTCGACCTCAGGAAATTCATCAGTTTTCTCAACTGACTTGATTTCCTCATTATGAAGTTCAACGGGAGGGAGTGGAGGAGAATTGTCCTGATTCAACAATTTCTCAAGAAGAAGAATATCTCCCTCCAGATCAATCTCAGCGTTATCAATTCCTTCCAGAAATGAATCACACTTGAGAAAAGCCTCGATCTCTTCCAAATTGAAATTACTTCCCTCAAACGGAGTGAGAGAAGGGAAGAGTACGGAAATGACAGGATAGAGAAGATGTGGTGGGAACTCCACTCACAGAATTATGAAAATAACCAACATTTCTTGAGATACTCCTTTGAAGCAATATCAATGACATCGATTCGGTTAACTGATTTAGAATCATAATTTGAGGAGTACCTCGAAGTTTGATCATGGTTAAAGGTAACAGCTTCCTTATCCACACGCAAGGTGATCTCATGCTTAAATACATCAATAAGAGCATGGCCCGTTTTTAGGAATCCTCTTCCAAGAATGAGAGGAACCTTTTGATCTGCGTCGAAATTCAACAACCACAAAGTCACTGGAAAATGGAACTTCCCTACTTTTACAAACACATCCTCGGCAATGCCGAGAGGAAGTGATATAGTTCGATCTGCTAAGCTCAAGAGTCATGCAGGTAGGAGTAAGACCCGGAAGAAAAAGTTTTTTCCATATGAATGAGGCATCGGTTTGATGTTTGCCCCTAGATCGGCCAAGGGCTAGCATTCAACCATTCCGGAAATACAAAAAGTATTAGAAACTTTCCAGGATCCCCAAGTTTCCCCGGAAAGCTTTTTCAAGATAACCGCTGAGCAGTTTCTTTTAAATGGAGTTTTAGCCATTCATTCATTTTTCCTTTTTTACTTAACAAGTTTTTGATTGTTGATGAAAACTTGGGCATCAAATGATAGCATCCACAAAATTAGGTCAATGTAAATTTTTTAAAGATTTTAAAGAATTTTCCATTGTTGACTAGCCTTCTCACGGGGCTTTTGCTGTTTAAACGGATGGGTAAAGGGAAATTGAGGTTTGGATTTTGGGGCTACAAATTCAGGAAATCTCCACGATTTAAAGACAACTCCTGGTTTGGATTTCTTTTTTGGGGGAAAACCGGAGGATGGCTTGTGCTGTACTTTTTGGGTTTTGAAAATTTCACTTTTTTCCCTTGTATCCTCCTTTCTTTTTTTCCCTTTCAAACAACGGAGGAGGAAAAAGGGCCAAAGGGTCCCTCTAAGCAGCCCCCCCACTCCGAGTGGGAAGCTTTGTGAAGTGGTATCTCATCCATCACTGTTCAAGCCCTGACGGGGCAGCATTTCAATCGGAAAAAGCTCTGCTGTCCTTCGTCATACGTTTGCTTGACAAAAATTTTAACCGTAAATCGGATGGTAGGACTATTTTTGACAGCTGAGGAGCAAATTGGGGGTTAAATTTTGGGAAAAACCCTAGGTTGGAAGTATTTAGCACTTCCATTGTTGTGGGAAAATAGGGTCCTTTTTTCACCCTTTGGGCCAAAATGAGCTTTACCATACGTGTAGTGACGCTTTGAGTTCACCCCTTGGGTTACAAAAATGTTATTGGGGACCTCCCGAGGTTAGAAGGTAGATCATTTAAAGATTTTTTTATATCATTTATTTGGGTAACCAATAACTGGTTTGTCTTGTATTGAGTTCTATTTGTCTCCTCTTGAGATTTTATGAATTGCCTAAGCAACTCATCTGAGGATGTCTGATTTTGATTTTGGACATTCCATGGTTTTTGGTTAAAGTTACCCTGATTCTGACCTCGGTTTTGATTGAAATTTTGGGAATTGTTGAAATTTTGTCCCTGATTTTGAACAAAGCGATTTTGATTATTCTGATTTTGCACGGGTGGAAAACCAGGTGGTACCATAGCATTCGGTGCTCGGTACTGAGTCTCAGCATGCGGACGGTATTGATTTTGGTTTACAGCAGCTACTGGAGCTGGTAAAGAGAAGCATCGGTTTTCTTGACAATCATAATACGCATGCGGGCCACCACAAGTTTCACACACTTTGTTTATTGCTTTGATTTGTTCTGGTTTATGAATTTCACTCTTCAGTTCTTTCATTTCCTTCATCATGCAACGCATTGAATCTGTAAGGAAGGCTAACTCTGATGAGTTACCGGATGAAGAAACAGCAGGAGTGACAGGAACATTCACTTTGTTTCGAGAAATAGGAACTTTTGATTTATTTTCACAAATTTCAACCACCTCTCTAGGTTTACGATTCAAGATATTGCCACCGGCGGCTGCGTTAAGTGCATCTTGATCGTTTTGGGTCAACCCATTATAAAACGTATTTTTTCTGTTGTTACACCGTGAAATCGTGATGTGGGCATTTTCTTAGGAGATCTTTAAATCTATCCCATGCCCTCTCCGAAATTTTCATCAAAACCTTGACGAAATCCAGCAATTTCATTTTTTAGATTAGTTGTCTTTGATGGAGGGAAGAAATAATTGACAAATTTCTTTACGAGATCTTCCCAGGTTTCAATGGATCGAGGGGGTTCTTTATCCAGCCAAATCCGGGCTGCCCCCTCAAGTGAGAATGGAAATAGCATCAATTTGATAACTGTTTGCGGCACATTCTTGTAATTGATTGTAGAGGTCAACTTATTGAACCAACGAATGTGTGCATATGGATCCTCTCGTTCAAACCCGTGGAATTGGTTTGTGGACACAAGCTGAATCAAATGTGTTTTCAGTTCAAAATGATCAGAATCGATGGCTGGTAAAACGATGGCATCTCCGTAACCCTCGGTGGGTGCCTGGAGCATTTCAGTCATTGTGCGTTCGTCTGCCATATTATCAGTGAGAATAGTACGAATCTCGGGTTCGATTATTGGGCAGAACGTCTACGATTACGTCTTCTCGGAATATCTACGAGTGTACGTAAAGGGCTTGATGACGTGGAAGAACGAGTGCGCATGCACTAAGTAAAATATTTTAATTAAATCAAGAAACGAAGCAAAACACAAGTGAACTTAAACCAATAATCAACAAGTGTATGAGAGCTCTCTAAAAGATAAACGCACAGAGTGGCGGAGAAGCAAAGGTGGGCAATTAATGCTCCTTAAAAACCCGCTTCTTTCAGCCCGACAATTTAATGTCAAACTATCCTTAAACATCCGTTATAGTTTGTTTATCAATCAAAGGTGAGCCGATATTCGCAAGTGATACAAAGGCAAGTTTTAAAATCTAATGTTTGGGAACTTATTATGGTCGTACCCCTAGTTAGGTAGTACTCTGTCTTGGTTCTCGATGGTAAATTTTATTGTTGTTTATTATTAAACAAAGAAAACGGAAAATATTTTGGTGTTTTATTTTTTATATGATAATATATATAGAAAAGAAAAGAAAAATATTTTTTTATTTTATATGGTTTATGGGAAATAGGAACTTCTGGAAGAAGGATCTCGAATCACTAATCGCTAAAACTCTACACAATAGTCGCAGCACAACCTCCCCGGCAGCGGCGCCAAATTTGATCCGTGCTGAATACACCTATAAATAAATGCAGACAGCGGATACGCGTGAATAAATACAAATCACCCTTTTTTGAAAAAGGATACTTGCAAAAACTCACGTTCGTGTGTAGTGTGAAGACAGGTAAGTAATTACCCGAATCGTTTCCCAACGAGGTGTGAATGGGCAAACTGTGGAAAGTTATGATTAGAGTGACTAATGTGATTAGATATTTTGGATTTTGCTTTTTTAATAATTCTAAATAACAAATGATAAACAAATATACACAAGAAAATTAAGCGCTAATTAATTAAACTGAAAACGCGTAACAGGAAATCTAAAAAGGGGACGAAAAAGTGAAATAATATAAAATTAAAACCTAAAAGTGTAAAATTACTTAAAACTTATTTTAAAACTAAAATTATATTTTTAACACTTTTTATTTAATTATTATTAATTATTTATTATTTAATTACTTTTTAAACTATTTAAATTTATAATAAATACTAAATGAACAAAGAAAAATCTAGAACTTTTTCTATAAATATTATGAAGTAAAAAGAAGCTAAGAAAATTATAAAAATGAAAATTACTTAATAAAAATTTAAAAAGATAAAATCTATTAAATAGAAGCTATCACTTATTTTCTATTTTGTTTTTCTTAAGGTCTAAAAATATGATTATATTTTTCCTGGATTCTATTTAATAAAAGAAAATTATGAAAATTAAAATTATATTTTTCTGATTATTATTCAATTTATTATGAATTAATTACTATTATAAACTAATTAAAAAGATTAAAAATATCAAATGACTTAGGAAAAATCTGAAAAATTCAGGATAAGTCTAAATTAATATTTAAAAGCTAGGAAAAATAAAAGCAGAAGTTATCTAAGCCCAATAAGCAGATTTGGGCAGATAAGCAGTATGCAAATAAGCCAAAAATTAAGCTAATAAGCACAAAAATATACCAAATGCTCAGAACAGGTTTAACCAACTTATATAAGCATAATACAACTGAAAAATACAAATAAGCACAAGAAATTAAGCTGATAAGAAGATTGGCACATGCAAATCTCAAACAGAAAACTCATAAATATGCCAATTTGCAGGGTAAATTAAGCAGTTAAATTAAGCAGAAAAGTTGAATATTAAGGGGGAAAAAGTGAGCTAGTACTATGAGCTATCCTAAAACCCAAAAAGCATGGCCATGGCTTATCAAGATAGGCCACAAATGATGTGAGTTCAGCTGCTTCAGCAACTCAGTATATACTGAGTTGTTGTGTGCAGAGCTGTGCAGAAGAGCACAAGCCAAATGACTTCAAACCAACTTTTGTCTTCTAACTAAATAAACTCAAAGTGACTTAGAGAAGCAAAGAAAAAGGGCCAAATAAGCTTGTGGCTATATATGGCTTATTTGATCTTTTTAGTTTCTAAAAATTCCACAGATGTTTCAAAACTACACAACCTATCAAATGAACTTATGATATCTTAAAAACAGCTTGTATTGACTCAAATAAGCTTAACCAAAGTTGGACTTGAGGTCAATGTACAGTACTTAGCTTGTTTGACCTGTTTGACTGAGTTAAACCAAACACCCCTTTCAAGGTGTCTGTTTTGGATTTTCAAAGGAAACAGATAATTTAACTTATGATTACTGATCTTTACTGATTAAATAACTTATATAAACTATAATAAGCAACTTTTAAGGCAAAGATAAGCAGTACAATAAGCTATGCTATAAAAGACTATTTTGGACTTTTTAAGTGATTTCTAGTAAAACTGAGATATTGAATATGAAATTCCTATGAGACTGATTAAGCATAATTAGCAACTAGGAATAAGCATGAAATAACAGTAAAAAGCTATAAATAAGCTGTAGCACAGTAAATTGGATTTTAAGCTAAGAATTTAAAAAGCTTACAACTGATGAGCTTATGGAGCTGAGGAACAAAGAACTAGAATCAATCTAGCTTGTCAGAAACAAGCTAGAAAACCCAGAAAATCCTTCTAAATCAGCTTATTCACCCCAAAACTGCTTATTAGCTTCTCAGGTTGACTTTTGTTGACTTTTCTTGTATCTTCAAGATTAAACTAGCTAGAATCTAATATAAGCTTATAACAAGCTATATTAAGCTTATATAAACTCATATACAGGGTATTGTAACTTGTGATTGATTATTGATTCTAATTCGAATTACAAACAAGATTGGAACTTCAGAAAAACTTATAATCAGTAAAACAGAGATTGAAATTAGAACAATATGATTGTAAATTACTTGTATTGATTACTGGAAATGAAAATTACAATAAGTGAAAGACTTAGAAATAAAAACGATTACACTAAATTAACTACTACTTATTTAGGGCAACATACTGCTCTATTTATACTAAAAATCTCTAGGAAACCCTCAGTAATCATCTCTGAGCAAATCCCAACCTTTAGATCTTCTTGAAATCATCTCATCCTTTGATTCTTCATTTTGGCGCCAAAATTATCAATAGCAGGTTTTAGCAATTAATGCGTTTTGGATAGATGTGGAGGTGGAGAAGAAGCATTTAATGCATTTGGCATGTTAGGTAAGGTGGTGGGTTGTCAGAGAGGCGGTGGAGGTGGTGGTATCTGGTTTTGGCGGGGCGGTATTGGGGAAGAAGGTTTGACTGAGTCAAACCTTCGGTTTTAAATAAAAGGGATTGGGTCGGGTCTGTTTATGATTGGGCTTGGGGTGGCTTATGTTTTAGTGTGGGCTAGGGATTATAATAAAAAGGGTTGGGTTATATTTTTGGGTTTGTAATATATAAGGGTCCGGTTTAGTTAGTTTTAGCACAAGGACCATTCTTGTAATTTCTGAAAATTGGAGGACCAAAGTTGTACATCTTCCAAAATAAACCAAGGGTGATTCCTGCCATGTTTCAATAATCCAGGGAC
Organism: Artemisia tridentata subsp. tridentata; assembly: GCA_021014915.2. Lineage (NCBI taxonomy): Eukaryota > Viridiplantae > Streptophyta > Magnoliopsida > Asterales > Asteraceae > Artemisia > Artemisia tridentata. The sequence goes on along the minus strand of CP139508.1, from coordinate 137,477,395 downwards.
CATACATGAGATTTCCAACAATAAAATTTTCCCAGGGACCATTTTTGCAAATTCTGAAAGTGCAGGGACCAAACTTGTAAATTATTGAAACTTTTCACCAAAGGACTAAATATGACAACCAATGATTTCAAAAGGACCTTTGGTGACTTTTCTTACAAAACAAATGCCTAGGGACTAAATTTGACAAGTTTTGAAAGTTGAGGGACTGAAACTGCCAATTTTGCAAACTTTGTTCGTTTTTCACTTGTTTTCAATCTTTTTGCATTTGAAACATATAAAACACAATCCCTGGGATATTTTCAGTATTTTGATACATTTCTGAGTGTTTTTGGATGTTTTGGCAGTTCAGATACGACAAAAATGATGAGTATTTACACACTCATCAATCCCCCACACTAAACTATTGCTAGTCCCTAGCAATCTTTTATGAAGTTTTAATGGATTTTATCTCTTTACCAAAAGCATTACTTCTGGAGTAGCCAATGTTTTAGTATGTGATACTTTGGTACAATGATAACCAAATGATTTTGAGCAAATCATCAGCTGTCAACGGTTATGATTTGTCTTTACCAAAAGCCGTTTGCTTCTGGACTAGCCAACTTTTAGATAAATTACAACTATTATCTTTGGTGAGCTGATTACCAATCATGGTTTTCCAATGCCTTTACCACAAGCCATAACCTTGCGGGCTAGCCAACTCTTCCTTATAAAGATATGGTGAGTCGAATACCATACAATTTTCGGCAAATTGTAAGCCATAAACGGATTTGATATATCTTTACCAAGAGCCGTTTGCTCTCGGATTAGCCAATCCTTATGTGGGTTAGACATGGCGGACTGATAACCATTTATTGCGTTCTAAGTGAGAGAAAATTTTTAAAATTTTGGCTAAAATGGGGGTACTAGATGGTACATTTGATCAAATTCGCTAGAATTCCCCCCCACACTTAGAACTGAATATTGCCCTCAATATTCAAAGAACCGGTTGTTAAACCAACACTTAGAACGTGAAAGGGAAATACTAATAGCCATTTATTTCATATACACTTTTTTTTTTTTTTTTTTTTTTTTTTTTTTTTTGAAATATATACATATATACAATATGTGGGGCATCTCCCCCACACTAGGTGGTAGAAAAGAGAAAGAAAATAGAGACACGGGTGAAAACCCATGTTTTGCTAATGTTTTTGTTCACCGAGTCACTAGCTTGACTCGACCCCCCGCATTCATTGGTTCATGCGGAAAGTTTGAATATCCGGGACAACCATGGGTGGTATGTCCTCTCCAAAGTATTGTTTTAAACGATGACCATTCACTTTAAAATTAGGCCCGTCATTTTGAGATAACTCAACGTTCCATATGGATAAACCTTTGTAATAGTGAAAGGACCAGACCAACGGGATTTGAGTTTACCTGAGAAGATCTTTAATCTTGAATTGAAAAGAAGGACTCGATCACCAACGTTAAAAACGCGGTTCTTTATTTTTGAGTCATGAATCTTCTTTGTCTTTTCTTTGTAGATCAAAGAGTTCTCGTAGGCTTGATCACGCAGTTCATTTAATTCCTTAATTTGAACTTTACGGTGATCTCCCGCATTTTGGAGGTCAAAGTTAGCATGTTTTCAAGGCCCAGTAGGTTTTGTGCTCTAATTCGATCGGAAGATGACATGCCTTTCCGTACACAAGTTTGTAAGGCGTACACCCGATGGTGTTTTGTAAGCTGTACGAAAGGCCCATAGTGCATCATCCAACTTATCCGACTAGGATGCACGATTTTCTCCTACAGTCCTCTCCAGTATTCTTTTAATACCACGATTTGAAACTTCCACTTGCCCACTTGTTTGTGGGTGATACGCATAGAAAGACGGTGGGTTACACCATACTTTTGCATGACTTTATCAAATTTGTCATTGCAAAAATGCGTACCACAATCACTGATTATAGCACGTGGAGTTCCAAAACGGGCAAAAAGAGCTTTCAGGAATTTTTACAACAACTCGGGGATCATTGGTGGGTAAAGCTTTTGCTTCAACCCATTTGACAAATAGTCAACAGCCACGAGAATGTATTTATTTCCTCGAGATGATGGAAATGGCCCCATAAAGTCAATGCCCCAGACATCAAAGATTTCACAAACTTGAATAGCATTTTGTGGCATTTCATTTCGTTGTGAAATATTTCCGTGACGCTGACAAGCTTCACAAGTTTTGATGAGATCTTGGGCATCCTTATAGATTGTGGGCCAATAAAACCCGGAATCAAACACTTTTTTGGCGGTGTAGTTTGGACTATGATGGCCCCCAGTGGGTCCAGCATGGCAAGCTTTGAGAATGTCAATAGCTTCCTGTCCATAAACACACCGTCGGATGACTTGATCACGCACAGATTTTTGAATAAGTAGGGTCGTCCCAGAAGTAATGTTTAACATCTTTGAAGAATTTATTCTTCTGTTGGGTCGACATCCCTTTCATTATGAAGTTACCTGCATGGTAATTTGCGAAGTCAGCAAACCATGGGGTAGTAGAATCTCCTCGAAAAGCAACCGTATTGAGTGTCTCGAGAGGAAATGTTTCATTTATTTCCTTTTTCTCGAAAACATCTTGGTGTGGGTTCTCTAATCGGGATAGATGATCAGCAGCTAGGTTCTCAGCTCCTTTTTTATCACGTATTGTGATATCAAATTCTTGCAGGAGGAGAACCCAACGGAGCAATCTCGGCTTTGCATCTTGTTTTGCAAAGAGATATTTGAGAGCCGAGTGATCCGTATACACTACACATTTTGTCAAGATCAAATATGGCCGAAACTTCTCAAAGGCATACACCACAGCCAACAATTCTTTTTCTGTAGTGGTGTAATGAGTTTGAGCTTCAGTCATGGTTTTACTTGCGTAGTGGATAGGCTGAAAGTGTTTGGCTTTTCGTTGCCCCAGGACTGCACCGATAGCAAAATCACTTGCATCGCACATGAGCTCAAAGGGAAAATCCCAGTCGGGGGCAACCAGAATGGGTGCCTCAGTAAGCTTTTCTTTAGTGTTTCAAAGCTTCGATGCACTCGGGTGAGAAGATAAAAGGAGCATCCTTTTCAAGAAGATGAGTCATAGGCCGGGCGATTTTAGAAAAATCTTGTATGAATCTACGATAGAAACCGGCATGACCCAGAAAACTCCTAATACCTTTGACGGTAGTGGGATGAGGTAATTTAGCAATGACATCCACTTTAGATCTGTCAACCTCAATCCCGTTCTTTGATATCTTATGGCCGAGGACAATGCCCTCTTTGACCATAAAGTGACTCTTCTCCCAATTTAGACAAAGATTGGTGTCTTCACACCGTTTCAACATGTTTTCTAAATGGGAGAGACATGTTTTGAATGAATCCCCAATGACCGAGAAGTCATCCATAAAGACCTCCCCTCGTTTTCCCGATCATATCGTTAAATATGGCTATCATACACCTTTGGAACGTGCCTGGAGCATTACATAAGCCGAAAGGCATACGTTTATAAGCAAAGGTTCCATAAGGGCATGTAAAGGTAGTCTTCTCTTGATCTTGTGGATCAATGGGGATTTGAAAGTAACCTGAGAAACCGTCAAGGAAACAATAGTACTCGTTTCCCGCTAATCTCTCAAGCATCTGATCCATAAAGGGCAGAGGAAAATGGTCTTTTCGGGTGGCATCATTTAACTTATGATAGTCAATGCAAACACGCCACCCAGTAACCAATCGAGTTGGAATCAACTCATTCTCCTCATTTGTGACAACAGTTATGCCACCCTTTTTTGGAACACAGTGAATGGGACTAACCCAAGGACTATCAGAGATGGGATAAATCAATCCTGCATCAAGAAGTTTGAGAACCTCTTGTTTGATAACATCGTGGATTTTAGGATTCACCCTTCGCTGTGTTGGACTGCTGGTTTAAAGTCATCCTCCATTAAAATTTTGTGAGTACAAAATTCAGGGTCGATACCCTTTATGTCGGAGAGTTTCCAAGCAATGGCTTGCTTGTGTGACTTCAAGACCTTTATTAGAGCAGTCTTTTCCTCATCACTTAAATCTTTAGCAATAATGACGGGTAATTTATCATCACCCTCCAAAAATGCGTACTCAAGATGAGGTGGTAAGTCTTTGAGTTCGACCTCAGGAAATTCATCGTTTTTCTCAACTGATTTGATTTCCTCATTATGAAGTTTAACGGGAGGGAGTGGAGGAGAATTGTCCTGATTCAACAATTTCTCAAGAAGAAGAATATCTCCCTCCAGATCAATCTCAGCGTCATCAATTCCTTCCAGAAATGAATCACACTTGAGAAAAGCCTCGATCTCTTCCAAATTGAAATTACTTCCCTCAAACGGAGTGAGAGAAGGGGAAGAGTCGGAAATGACAGGTAGAGAAGATGTGGTGGGAACTCCACTTACAGAATTATGAAAATAACCAACAATTTCTTGAGAATACTCCTTTGAAGCAATATCAATGACATCGATTCGGTTAACTGATTTAGAATCATAATTTGAGGAGTACCTCGAAGTTTGATCATGGTTAAAGGTAACAGCTTCATTATCCACACGCAAGGTGATCTCATGCTTAAATACATCAATAAGAGCATGGCCCGTTTTTAGGAATCCTCTTCCAAGAATGAGAGGAACCTTTTGATCTGCGTCGAATTCAACAACCACAAAGTCAGCTGGAAAATGGAACTTCCCTACTTTTACAAACACATCCTCGGCAATCCCGAGAGGAAGTGATATAGTTCGATCTGCAAGCTCAAGAGTCATGCAGGTAGGAGTAAGAGCCGGAAGAGAAAGTTTCTTCCATACTGAATGAGGCATCAGGTTGATGCTTGCACCTAGATCGGCCAAGGCATAGCATTCAACCATTCCCGGAAATACACAAGGTATTAGAAACTTTCCAAGATCTCCAAGCTTCTCCGGAAGCTTTTTCAAGATAACCGCTGAGCAGTTCTCATTTAATGGAGTTTTAGCCATTTCAATAAGTTTTTCCTTGTTACTTAACAAGTGTTTGATTGTTGATGCAAACTTGGGCATCAGAATGATAGCATCCGCAAAACTTATGTCAAAATGTAATTCTTTAAAGATTTGAAAGAATTTGTCCATTTGTTGACTAGCCTTCTCACGGAGCTTTTGCTCGTTTAAGCGCGATGGGTAAGGAATATGAGGTTTGGATTTAGGGGCTACAACTTCAGGAGTCTCCACAGATTCAAAGACAACTCCTGGTTTGGATTTCTTTTTAGGGACAACCGGAGGATGGACTTGTGCTGTACTTTGTGGGTTTGGAATTTGCACTTTGTCCGTTGTATCCTCCGTTTCTTTTTCCATTTCAAACAACGGAGGAGGAATAGGACCAGAGGGTCCCTCATAAGCAGCACCACTCCGAGTGGTGATAGCTTTGATGAAAGTGGTATCTTCATCATCATCACTGTCATCAAGCACACTGACAGGAGCAGCATTGAGCATATCCGAATAAGCTCTAGCTGTCCTTCGCTCACTACGTTTGCTTGACAAACTTGTAACCGTAAATCGTGATAGAGTAGGATCTATTCTTGACGGCTGAGGAGCAAGTGTGGGTGTAGAATTTTGGACGACCATAGGTTGGACGTATTTAGCACTTCCATTGTTAGTGGGAAGTACCGGGTCCTTTATCACCTTGAGTCCAACATGAGCTTTACCACTACGTGTAGTGACAGCTTTGAGTTCACCCCTTGGGTTGACAACAGTGTTACTTGGAAGACCTCCCGAGGTAGAAGGTAGATCATTTAAAGATTTTTTTATATCATTTATTTGGGTAACCATAACTGGTTTGTCTTGTATTGAGTTCTATTTGTCTCCTCTTGAGATTTTATGAATTGCCTAAGCAACTCATCTGAGGATGTCTGATTTTGATTTTGGACATTCCATGGTTTTTGGTTAAAGTTACCCTGATTCTGACCTCGGTTTTGATTGAAATTTTGGGAATTGTTGAAATTTTGGCCCTGATTTTGAACAAAGCGATTTTGATTATTCTTTTTTTGCACGGGTGGAAAACCGGGTGGTACCATAGATTGGGTGCTCGGACGATCCACATGGGGAGGGTATAAATTTTGGTTTACAACATTTCTGGAACTGGGAAAAAGAGAACATCGGTTGCTTGACAATCAAATACGCATCGGCCACCACAATTTCCCACTTTGTTTATTGCTTTGTTTTTGTTCGGTTTATAATTTCACTCTTCATTTCTTTCTTTTTCCCTTTCATCATGCAACGCATTGAATCCGAAAAGGAAAGGGGCTAACTCTGAGGTTACCGGATGAAAAACAGCAGAGGACAGGAACATTCACTTTGTTTCGAAAAAATAGGAAACTTTTGATTTATTTTCAAAAATTTTCCCAAAACCACCTCTCTGGGTTTTACGATTTCAAGATATTGCCACCGGGGGCGGCTTTAATGCATTTTGATCTTTTTTGGGTAAACCCCATTAAAAAACGATTTATCTGTTTAACCCGTGAAATCGGGATGGGGGCTTTTCTTATGAACTTTAAATCTACCCCATGCCTCCCGAAATTTTCATAAAAACCTTACGAAATCCACAATTTCATTTTTTAAAATTAGTTTTTTTGATGGGGGGAAGAAAAAAATTGACAAATTTCTTTACGAATCTCCCAGGTTTCAATGACGAGGGGGTTTTTTATCCAGCCAAATCCGGGGTGCCCCCCAAGTGGAAGGGAAAAAGCATCAAATTTTATAACGTTTGCGGCACATTCTTGTAATTGATTGTAGGTCAACTTATTGAACCAACGAATGTGTGCATATGGATCCCTCGTTAAACCCGGGAATTGGTTTGTGGACACAAGCTGAATCAAATTGTTTTTAGTTCAAAATGATCAGAACGATGGTGGTAAAAAAGATGGGATCTCCTAACCCTCGGTGGGGGCTGGGGCAAATTTTAGCATTGTGCGTTCGTCGCCATATATCATGAGAAATACAATCTCGGGTTTGATTATTTGGGCAGAACTCTACGATTACGTCTTCTCGAATACTACGAGTGTACGTAAAAAGGGGTTTATGACGTGGAAAAAGAGTGCGCATGCATAATAAAATATTTTAATTAAATCAAGAACGAACAAAACACAAGTGAACTTAAACCCAAAAATCAAAAAGTGATGAAACTCTCTAAAAGATAAACCACAGAGTGGGGGAGAAGCAAGGTGGGCAATTAATGCCCTTAAAAACCCGCTTTTTCATCCGACAATTTAATGTCAAACTATCCCTTTAAAAAAAACCCCTTTTAGTTTTTTTTATCAAACAAAAGTGAGCCGATATTCGCAAGTGATACAAAGGCAATTTTAAATCTGATGTTTGGAAACTTTTATGGTCGACCCCTATTTGGTAGTACTCTGTCTTTGGGTTTTCGATGGGAAATTTTATTGTTGTTATTTTTAAACAAAGAAAACGGAAAATATTTTTGGGGTTTTTATTTTTTATATGATAAAAAATATAGAAAAAAAAGAAAAAAAATTTTTGTATTTTATACGTTTAGGGAAATGGGAAATTCTGAAGAAGGGCTCGAATCCTAATCGCTAAAACTCTACAC